>WSYH01002938.1:0-72173 GCA_036426205.1 Ascaphus truei
TGTATATATATATACAGTGGTTGACAAATCACCCAAAAATCTACTCGCCACCTAGTACCAAACGTGTGCTGCTTGGGCCAATATTTACTCGCCCGGGGCTTAAATCCACTCGCCCGGGCGAGCAAATGTATAGGTTTGTCGAACACTATATATATATATATATATATTAGTTAAAATACCTGGGTTTGCACGGGTTGGATTACTCTGGAGTCATCTTCTCCATTGCAGACTTGAAACTGTGACTCGATCGATAATGGCTCCCTCTTTAACCAGATCAAAATTCACCCTTAAGACAGGGGTGCCCAATGCTACATCCAATTGACGAAACATATAAAGTAATAAGTATAAAGTTTAAATACTTCAATAATAATATTTAATTGGTTATTTAGTTAAACCCTTTGGCCAAACGTCATAAGCCTGCATACCACGTCAAGGTAAACCAAAATTAACGAAGGTCCTTAAACTAAACTGTGAACCCTTCCTTTTACTTCTGTATGAGGAGATGCAACCCCCGTAAGTCTTGTCCATTCAGCAAAATGGTAGAAATTCCCAAGTTAAAAAGGTGGGGAGGGGTGAGCTCTTGGAGGAGGGGCCACTTACCTCTAAGCGACTGTTGCCAGTCAGGAACTAAATTAACACACACATTCCCAGCACACTCTAACTCCAGTACTGAGACTGTAATACACATGCGCGAAGCAAGGACCTTCTGCATGTCTCCATGACGACGGGCATGAAAATCAAAGACAGGGACATTGTGGGACAGACAGGCCAATGGGAGACCACACAATTGCGCGATGATGTCACCTGAAAGGAAACGGGACACGGAAGTGCGCACGCGCCTGGATGAGATACCTAGATCTCCAGTTGCAGAAGCATCGTGAGATGGAAGGACCAATCGGGAGGCGAGATTGCCAAGCGATGACGTCACTCAGAAGCGACAAGGACCCGGATGTGCGCGCGCATGCGCATTGGACTTAAGGACTCATGTGGGAGAAGCCGGGTGATTTTAAGTAATTTCACCTGGGTTTGGGGTTATTAATAGTGGACACTTTGTACTTTGGTATTCTATCTTCACTTGAGAAAGACCACTTAGCTGGTTGAAACGTTGTGTATATGAGATAATACATTTCTTTTTTTGAGCAAATCCGTAGTGCCCTGGAACTTTCTATTTTTGTTTATCTTGGAGTTTTTCATAGACAGGGACTCCCCTGGACCAGGAACACCAGTAACAGCAAGTATCTGAATTTATTGCATGGTGTGCAGCATTATACTTGAATTTATTGTTTTCCAGCTGACGACAACAGTAAAAACTCAAGCACAGCGTAAACCTTTAAAAAAAACCAAACAAGTTCATTTATTTCATGTGACATTAAAGCAATGACTTAATAAAAATCTACTTCGTTATGAATTTCAAGAACAAACATAATACAAAACAATGAGAAAATACACAATGCAGTAGGAATAAATAGGTTTTTATTTTCTATCATTTGTAAATGTTCTGTACAGAATTGCTAAAATCCTACAATATTTTTGTACCATAAGTATATGTGAGCAAGTAATAATAATAACTTATTTATATAGCGCTTCACAATTACAAAAAAAAGAGAAAAACAACTGTAATACAAATTGCGTTGTGTCTAATTACTTTAATTTAACTATCATAATAAGTTTACAGTGCGCATAACGTTTTTCATTGATGGCTAGATGTTATAAGCATCAATCTGACAGTCATATTTAAGAGAAAGGCAGTACTGCCCATAAACAAATAATAATTTGTTACCCCATTTTAAATATCTGAGTAGAGTTGGTTTCCAATGTCATTTCCTAACCATTTTACATGCCCTAAACACTGTTTGTTTGTTTCTTGAAATCCATGAACATACTACAGTATACTCTCTACTTTTTCGTATTTTTATTTGTACACCCGGATATATTACACATGAGTTAACACTGCTTCCAGAATCAGTGGTGATTAGTAGATGCCCAGCAACTAATACCATAACTTGATCTCCACTTGTTATGTCACCTCCATTACTATTAACATTCTCCTTTATGGTTAATGGAAAATGCACACCATCTTCTTGGCACTGGAAATCACTTTAAGGTGCAAAAGGTGCACCAGCTCTCCCATATGAGCAGATATATTCTCTGCTCCCTAGTAGAGGTCCTAAGAGAAAGAAGTGGACTGTGGATTCTGATTTTCCAGCTAGTGAAAGAAATTGGGAAATGCATGATGTTTAAAGGCAGAGATCAGCTATGATAAATTAAATCAGCCAGATGCAGCAAGGTAGATAGTGCTTGGTTGGAATGGCTACTTCCCCATGTGACAAATACACCCAATAACCTTTCAGTTGCCGTGAGTGTACATTAGGTAACAATTTATTAAACTAGAAACTTTGGCATTTCCTACCTATCGTAGAATGTGTAGGGTGGACCATATAAGGCCCAGAAAAGTTGTTACATCCTTCAACTCACAGAGTTTGTACAGCAGCAGGACAGGACAAACCCTGTGGGAAACCATGGCTGCCGCTCTGCCCTTCCTCTGGGCATACTAAAGCAAGTAAAACTATATAAATAGGAGTTCCAAATCCCAATAATAACTGCGTTTCGACGGCGGATGCATGTCTGCAGTGGTGGGTGGGCTGGTGAGACTTTGAACACCAGCAGATCTCACTATTTGGCAAGAGCTCTATAGGAGAGAGCAGCATGGTCAGGCGGGTAAGTCTTTTCCTTGGGTTGCCATATAGTGCCTGCAGATGCTGCTAGGTGACAAATACTTTTAACGATCGTCCTGCAGGAGAAAGCACAGAACTGGCCTAAAAGTCTTTAAAGCAGTCCTGACTATTACTTTTAAATTTTTTTACAGGATGGAAACCAAGAGGTCCCTAAAGCTGAACCGCTGTATGTTTTAGCTCCAAGGACTCCCTGGTTTCTGAGATAGCTACTGGCATAGTGTTTCACGCCCCTTCAGGGGAAACAAAAATGGAGGTTTTAATCTTGTGGGTCACATGTGTCATTCACTGTGACCTCCTATTAGATGGCCATTTAAAAGCCAATGCAACATTAGGAAGTAAAGCTGATACCTGTACTGGTATCTCAAGAACCAGGGGTCCTCCGGAACAGAAAATAACGCTGTCCAATTCCGGAGACCTCAGTTCTACTCCTGAAAAATAATATGGGGGGTGGGGTGGGTAGGAGATCGAGGGCCAAATGCCTGGATTGTATTCAGCTAGTGTAGAGCAGAGAAGAAGATACTAGGGCGTTTTGCCAGGGTGAGAGCAAGGAATAGCCAAAATTCACGAGGGAAACGCCTGGGGATGAATGCGTGAAGGGAACGCTGGGAGTAGGTGCAGGAAGGGAATCCTGGTTGTTTGGTACGAGGTAACACCATCATGACAACAAAGTGACATGCAGGAGCAGGTGTAACTGCAGCATGCTGAACCAAGGAAGCATAAACCAGACTTGGGGAGTGCAAAGAATAAACAATCCAGATAGGGAAGCATGGGAAATCCTTTACATTTAAAAGCAGAGATCAGCTGAACGCCTGGGCTGAATTTGCTACTCCCCCATGCTATACATACAGGCTATAGCGTTCCAAATGTATTGCCAAAACCAGTGGTTCTCAAACCTTCCGAGAGGCCGAGACCAGGTCCTTGAGGCAACCAACTTACACTCTATTAATACGCAAATGATGTGCATTCACCTGTGTGCAAGATAACTGGTTATACCTAAAAGCTGGTGTGGCCAGCAGTCCCAGAGTAGAGGATTGAGCACCATTGGCCTAAACTACGTGTTTTTGCACCCAATAACTGGCAGATACAGTCCCTTACAGCACCAAACATGAAATAATGTCAATGACTTATTTAAAGAAGGGATAAAAGAGAGCTAATTGCAGAGATGGGTTTAATAGTTTAAAAGTACAGCATATGATTGACAGAAATACATGTACTTGTATGATTTGTGCATTACAATGCAGACTCTGAACTGGGAGAATAATGGAGGTGAAGCGATTACTGTTAATCTAGTTTGCCCCAGACCATTGATATTACAATCAGATTTATGGACATACAGTAACTGAGATAAAGTGAGAGGCTAGGAAGACCTAATGCCAGGAAAAATGATACTATAATGTTGCTTATCTGTTTTCTTTAAAAAGGCATGAATCACCTAGTCACAACCTTAATATGTCACTACAGAGATTTAAAAAGATACATTTTACTGATTGGTATAATATTTTTAAGCAAAACATGTTGAAATCATTTTTATGTGTTCATTTGTAAACATGATGAGATGCACTTCAGAAGCGGTTTCCCTTTTTCTTTTATAGCTATTCTCTTTTGTGTGTTGTTACAGTATTCCTCCCTTCCCATGTGCCTTCACATTCTCCTGGTTGGTCTTCTGAAGATATTCACTGGACCAAATCTCCTTCAATTCCTTCCTACAAGCAAAAAACCCAGAATATATTCCCACAGAAAATCTTTTAGCACATTGTTATTTTTCGGTTTGTTCTAAAAAGCACCCAACAGCATTTACACATAAATTAAAACACAAATAGCATGGGAGAAAACTGTATACGGCAACTTCTTTGTACATCAAACATAAACATCTTTAGCATTTTTATTTTACACAGACATTTACATTCTTGGAATGAATGTTAAAGGCGCAGTCCCTTATGCTACCAAAACAAACCAATGGAAGTGCCGTGTATAATAATAGAGTTAAATTCTGGTGCCTGATGCAATGATTTTTTTTAACAAAAATCAGACACCTTTAAATCATGTACCTTGCACAGGCATCTTCGGATCTTTGGCCCTCTGCCGGGAAGTGTGGATTCAAAGTAAAGGGAACACTTTTCAGTAGGAACACTGAATGGGGGATTGCATGCATTTAAAAATGAATCATCGTCCACACTGAAAAGAGAAACCAAAACGGCCAAAGTTTTTGCTTTCATGATGACTACATTTGTTTACAGAAGCGGATTACATTATTGTGTTGATCTACATGGGACTATCCGTTCAACGTGTTCACCGTCTATAAACAAATGACACTCCAGTTATTAAAAGCACAATCTAAAAGAACTACAGTAAGGTATTACAACCCACATAAGATTTACCATATACAATCAATATTTTCCAAGTAGTAGTAGTCCTTCCGAAAATGTATTTTCTGGAGTGGGTGGGAGAAGATACTCGGAAATCCTAAGCACTTACGTAATCAACACTGGTTTAGCCTGTCTTTACTGGAATTCATAAAATAAGCAATATTTCATCACACAGGCTGCATAACACCATTATTTATCTGAGATAGAACAGCAGCCATGTTTATAATTGGTTCAAACTGATTTTTTTTTAAATATATATCTGGAGTGCTTATGATTGTAAAAAGGACAGATGAGATTCACAGCAGAAAGCATAAAAGGCAAGATCAATAAATATTTACATGTGAAAATCGAGTAGACGGATTGCTGTATTATTTCAGCATGAATATGCCTTGACTAGTTTTTCATCATTACAATTATGCAAACGTTTGTAGTAATTAAACTTTTTCATCCAATTACTGTGCTGGAGAAGGAATATCCAGTCTCTAACAAAGCAGAAAAGCGCAACATATGACACTTTGCAGACACAGTGAAATAACGATGCAGATTCTGCACGTGAAGAGGAATTCTCCAACCTGAAAAGTACAGTGTGGATAGTTAGATTGTTGGACCCAAGGATTGCAGAATTTGCCAGATATGATGCATTTCGTCTCAAGTACACTTGAGAATAGTTTTGTATTCCACATGTTTACAATCGGCATCTTCTGTTGTGGTTTAATCCAAGTTCGTTCCCAATTTTCATATCCATACCAGGAATCTATTGCATCGGCAGTGGCTTACACTTTTGTGTATTTAGGTTGCGGGAAAAAGATGTAAAAACCTGAATGAGGTGTAGAGGCAAGCTCTGAACTGTTGTAAAATGGTATTGTATTTGGCAATAACTGTGGTACATTTATTTATCCATAGTCTATACTAACTCAGGTATATACCCGGTGAAAATGAAGGCGACACCGGAAAATCTCGTCAGCGATCTATCACTGCAGATTATCACTGATAACATATCTTGAAGAACTGATAAGAAAATAATATAAAGCTAAGAATGACTTAGTATGGTGGCAGCACAAGGCAAACTGTAAACACGGACCCTCTAATCTGTTGTTTATGAAGAATATCTTTTCATGACGATGCATGTAACTAGAGTATTCAAGCAATGTATAAAACTACATTAAATAGGGTAGGGTTGTTTTTTTCTCACTAATAGCATGATTAATTTTATCGCTAGATATTGTATACATGGCTTCTGGGCAAATTGCTATTGTAACAAAGATGTACATAGCATATATATGACACATTGACTCAGGATAATGGAATACGTTATACACCCCTTTCTTTTTAAATTAATGAGACTAGTATTAATGGAAAATACATACTCACACTTGTTAATTAACAATGGGTGAAAAAAAAATAAGAAACTTTTACTGAATTATGGAGAATTATTCCATCATTCCATGTTATTTAAATATGACCATGATAAGTAACTTTGAGTGCACTACTTGCATGAAAACTGTGTTAATTTCTTTTGTAGAATTCTTTTAAAATAACATTTTAAAATATGAGCCATTTACATATTATCAAACACCACTTTTCTTTTTTTTTTATGACCCAGTAGCTTATGGTACTCAAGAATGTCCTTATTTGAAAACAGTTTCTATTGAGTTGGAATATAATTCAGTTGGGTGCAGAAAAGAATATTCCTGCCTTCTAAACTGGTTTTGTAACTGAATTCCTAAACATTGCTAATTTCAGCATGGTCCTCAAATGTTGAAGTCTTCTCCACACGATGATGATGTACAAAAGCTATTACTCAGTTTCATTTGTGCTTGTTCTTGTAAATATTAACTCAGTAAAACTGTAGAAAAAAAGGAAACAGAAAGTTAGCCATTTGTGAAATTGATAAAAAAATAATAATTACAATAGCTTAAATATAGACTAATATGCATGGTAAGCCCGTTGAGGCTTCATTTCAAATACAAAAGCATTAACCACATAACATTAGATTAAGCTGATATTCAAAACGCACGATCTATTATGTAGTATATATAAATATTATGTACTTGTAGGATTCTCCCAGGAAAGATACATTGTCAAACACATATAAACTGGCCAACACCCACCCTATAACAGGGCTGTCATATTTGCAGGCTGCGGGCCGCATGTGTCTGACAAGGTGTTGCCATGTGGCCCGCACCTGTTGATTGGACAGGCAGGATAGCTGGGACAGGAGGCCTGTGCCAGTGACTGCGGGGGCCCAGCCAGTGCTGGAAGTTGTTGCCTACTCCCTCGCTGGTGCACGCTCCTCCTTCCCCACTGGTGCGTGCTGGTAGAAGGCTGCGCCGCACCGGAGGCTCCCCAAAGGTAATGTGTGGGGTATTGCGGGACAGGGAAGCTTATGCGGGGTAGCAGGGGGTATTGTTGTGCTATTGTGGGAGAGGTGGTGATATTGTGGGGGAGGGCGTGCGGCCGGAATCTTGCAGTCAGACTTAAATATTGGCCCCCAAGCTATGCTGAGTGACGGGTCTGCCCTATAACATCTGTCTTACAAAACATCAGAGCGTTGAAGGACACATTCTTAATGAAGACATGCTGGATTGAGCAGTCTATCGTCTTCACAACCATACACTTTTTTGTAAAGAGCACACTAATGGATTCTTTAAGACTATATGAATGTATCCTCATTAAGAGAAACAATACGTATTACAGTTTTCCATACTGGTCTGCTGTACCCTATGTGTTGTGCTCTCTACTTCAGGCTTCTTCAACCACAACTAAATGGATGTGTCTCATATTTTGTTCTGGCACTTTCTTGCAGTGAGATTTCTTAACATAGGCTCTTGAGCCTCATATTTGCACTGCGATAAACAGCAAACACAAAGACGGGCACAAGAATAATATTAAAGATACTGCAGTTGTATCAGTTTTGATTTAATTTTGTACAACAACTATAGTTTGCATAAACAGTTAAAATTGTCAGGCTCAATATTCCACGTTGGAGGCAATCTACAATCACTTCAATTACTTTGCTACACTAAGAAACATTGCAAAATAATCAATGAAAAGAATACCAGCAGCATTCTGCACAAAAAACTGATACACATACTGTAAATGATTTTATTGTGTATTGTTTAAGAGTTTAGGGAGGTCCTCTTACCTGCATGCACCATTTCTATTTCTGCTCTAGTTACATGAGTGGTGCTGACTGACCTTTTATCTACTGCAGGATAATATAACAATTACGAATGAAAAAATAGAACAAAATAAATATTTTTGAAATGTATCTTTATTTAAAGATTTGTAAATTTCACTGTTGAAATGAAAATGTGATTTGGCTTCTGTATTTGCAGTTGGCAATGTGGTGTAACGGGACGATTGCAAGCATTAAAGATATACTGTATACCGTAAGTACCACTAGAATAATATTATATGGATATTTATGGGCTGTGAATTCAATAACAACAAATAATAGTATTTTATTATATATCACTAGCAAAGGTATGCAGCATTGCATGCATCATTTTATGCATCATTTTATATGAACAATCTCCTTGCAGAATAATAAACCTTTTTTGGAGTTTAACGCGAGTTGTGATTTGTCCAAGGTCCCAAAGAACTGAGTCCGCGAATTGAACCAGTTGTACCTGTTTCAGACATACAGTAATGCTACTCCATCTCATTAGGAAGATAGTGTATGTAAAGGGATTTATATACACTAAAGCAATCTGATTTATTTTCTTTCTGCATAAAAACATGTACTGTATATAATACCAATAGTGACAAGTGTAGGTGCTGTTTCTAATCACTCTGAAGTGGCTGATCGGCTAGAAACTGCCATGGACTGAAATAGTCGTTTTCCATGATTGATCGCCTCAGAGTAAATAGAGTAAGCCAATTCGAGTCCAGAATTATTCAACGTAGAATTATTTTGTGGACATTATGATACACGTGATCCATTTCTAGGGTAAATATCCAAGAGTTGAGCAAAATTGAGTTTATGATATAGTCGGCATATCTCCAGCAGAAGTGTGATGCCTCAAAGATGGCAAAGCAGCTTCTATAAAAAGTGAATAAACATCTATGCGCAATTCCCACTTGTATGTCTGCTTCTGGTTTGCAAGATATCATGTGAAGCCTTGTTATATACATGCTATACAAGTATATGACGAACGTAAGGGAAGAAATGGGAGCTGGGGAAGGGGGAAGGAACCCTCGCTACTGCTTTGGAAAAATAAATGGGAGTGACGGTGCTACAATCAGGGGTAATAGTGATGTAGAACAACAAAAGAAAAAGCACCCCAAGGAGAGCACTCGTCCACTCAAGATCACAAAGACACTAGTGGATGAACAGTATGTACAGTTGGGTCCGGAAATAATTGGACACTGACACAATTTTCATACTTTTGGCTCTGTACGCCACCACAATGGATTTGAAATGAAACAACCGAGATGCAATAGAAGTGCAGACTTTCAGCTTTAATTCAAGGGGTTGAACAAAAATATTGTGTGAAACGTTTAGGAATTGCAGCCATTATTAAAACACAGCCCCTTATTTCAGGGGCTCAAATGTAATTGGACAAATTAACACAATCATAAATAAAATATTAATTTTTAATACTTTGTCGAGAATCCTTTGCAGACAATGACTGCTTGAAGTCTGGAACGCATGAACATCACCAAACACTTGGTTTCCTCCTTTGTGATGCTTTGCCAGGCATTTACTGCAACTGTCTTCAGTTGTTGTTTGTTCGTGGGTCTTTCTGCCTTAAGTTTTGTCTTCAGCAAGTGAAATGTATGCTCGCTCGGGTTGAGATCAGGTGATTGACTCGGCCATTGCAGAATATTCCACTTCTTTGCCTTAAACTCCTGGGTTGCTTTCGCAGTATGTTTTGGGTCATTGTCCATCTGTAAAGTGAAGCGCCGTCCAATCAACTTTGCTGAATTTGGCTGAATCTGAGCAGACAATATATCCCTATACACTTCAGAATTCATCCGGCTGCTTCTGTCTTCTGTCACAATATCAATAAACACTAATGGCCCTGTGCTATTGTAAGCCATGCATGCCCATGCCATCACACTGCCTCCACCGTGTTTTACAGATGATTTGGTATGCCGTTCCAAGCCTTCTCCATACTTTTTTCTTCCCATCTTTCTGGTACAGGTTGATCTTAGTTTCATCTGTCCAAAGAATGCTGTTCCAGAACTGGGCTGGCTTTTTTAGATATTGTTTGGCAAAGTCTAATCTGGCCATTCTGTTCTTGAGGTTTATGAATGGTTTGCACCTTGCGGTGAATCCTCTGTATTTGCTCTCGTGAAATCTTCTCTTTATGGTAGACTTGGATAATGATATGCCTACCTCCTGGAGAGTGTTATTCACTTGGCTGGATGTTGTGAAGGGGTTTTTCTTTACCATAGTAAGGATACTACGATAATCCACCACTGTTGTCTTCCATGGACGTCCAGGCCTTTTTGTGTTGCAGAGCTCACCAGTGCGTTTTTTTTCTCAGAATGTACCAAACTGTTGATTTGGCCACTCCTAATATTCCTGCTATCTCTCTGATGGATTTTCTTTTTTTTTTTGCAGCCTAAGGATGCCCTGTTTCACTTGCATTGAGAGCTCCTTTGACCGCATGTTGTGGGTTCACAGCAACAGCTTCCAAATGCGAATGCCACACCTGGAATCAACTCCAGATATTTTACCTGCGTAATTGATGATGAAATAACAAAGGAATAGTCCACACCTGTCCATGAAACAGCTTTTGAGTAAATTGTCCAATTACTTTTGGTCCCTTAAAAAAGAGGGGGCTACATATTAAAGAGATGTAATTCCTAAACCCTTCCTCCAATTTGGATGTGAATACCCTTAAATTAAAGCTGATAGACTGCACTTGAAGCCCATATTCATTATTTAACTGTAACTTGAATTAATTTTGGTACACAGCCGAAATAACAAAACTTGTATCAGTGTCCAATTATTTCCGGACCTAACTGTATGTAGTGGGTGAGGAATGATTATTTAAAACACTTTATTGAAGAGTAAATAACTCAAATAAAATAAAATTGGAGCGCTCAAGAATCAGGATAGTGTGATTCAAGTGAGGCCAATAAATCAGCGAAATTAAAAATGAAACAGATGCAGCAATACCGATAAACTATCCTCATAGGAAAGAGGGTAGTATAAGTACAGTGACTGTAGGAATATTTCAATGCTGTGTATATCCTCTTTCCCACCTGAAAAGAGTATAAGATAGCCACTTAGTATGGTGTAATCATGACACTCACCGTTAGATGAATATCTAACACAATAAAACAGTGTTTAACCTCCAGGCTATAGGGCTCTGAGTGAGATCTATAGTGTGTCCATAAATAATGTTCACTTAGACCCAGATAGGAGATATATCCATATAGGGCTAGTCTTAAACCCTTGTGCAAATAGCTGTGTAGATAGAAATAGCACAGTTCTCATATATATGCTAAGCTTTGCAACTCCTAGGTGGTAGGTACAGACTGTAGGTCTGCCTATCAGTGGTTAATACACAGTAGGAGTGGAGTATTTAGCCTGGACAGAATATCATTCAGGTGGGTAGGAACAGGAGCTACTCAGACAGTGCACAAGTAGTGCCTGTTGAAACATGAAATCCGTTACTGCAAATAGTAACCTGCATCCAATCGTGTACAGCAGCCCAGGTAGAGGAGCATAGTAGCATTACCAGGTTTGTATCTAATCGCTCTGAAGCTGCTGACTCGATAATTTTAAAATTGCCTTTTACTGCATACACATAGCTGCTGGAACAGAGCTACGAGGTGCGGGCGCGCTCCAGTATCGAGCACAAATCCCGCCCCTCCAGCCTTGACAAAGCGCACAGCGAAACGTACATCGGCATGTGACGTCATAACGTCTAAGGGGCAGGATTTGAGTTATTTACTCTTCAATAAAGTGTTTTCAATTAATCATTCCTCACCCACTACATACATACTGTTCATCCACTGATGTCTCTGTGATCTTGAGTGGACGAGTGCTCTCCTTGGGGTGCTTTTCTTTTTCTTTTGTTCTATACAAGTATATGCCAACATCTTGGTGCATAATTAAGGACAATTTTTAAGGTGCAATCAGGAATGGCAAACACGAACAATATATTCCCACGATCATCCCACAACACAAACTTTTTATAGTATTTAAACTACCATACAAATAAGCGATAATCCATTGAAATGAGCATTAATCAGTGCTAGCGATGCACTTGTGGGGTAGCTGGAAGGGAAAGGAACAATGAACTGTGATCGTTTTGCTGCAACGATTCAGCCACTGAGGGACAGTTGGCCAAGGTTTGAGGTAGGGGGTTACGGTTTACAGTTTGTAAGGTAAGGTATTAAGATTAGGGTTTTTAATGTTAGGCGTTGAGGTAAGGATTAGGGGTTAGGGTTTTTAGGATTACCTGCAGCAGCGAACTGTCCTGGCGGTGAAATGGCCATGGATGAATAGCCGCAGTTAATTGTCCTAGATGCGCTGGAGGGGGAGGGAAAAGGGATACCTCACACTTTCTAACGTAATGTAGTAGGATTTCTTACAAAAACCCTTTGGGAGAAAATGTCCTGCACCTAAAGAATGGGCACCAAGTCCCAATGCCTTGTACACAATGTAGTGTGACCTGCACAATAAAAATCCTTAAATGCTATCCCGACTATAGGCTACATGATTAGAGTACAAAGGAGTCCTTTTAAATATTTGATTTGACCAGGACAAGCTGGCCACTTGGGCTTCTAGGGGGTTAATATATTAATGTTCTACATTACTCATATATATATCTTTAACCAACCTAGAATGGGTGATAGTGTTATCTTGCCTAGAGTTAGGCAATATACAGATATGATAGTAATACTGTGATGATATAAAAAATTACGATAAGTGATTTTACAGACAGCAAGTGACTCACATTTTAAGAAGACAGAGCTGCCAATGTGGACATGATTGCGTAGGATGACCATTTTTTCCCAGTTAAAAAACGGGACAATTTTCACGCATGCGCGAAAGGCCCGCGCATGCTGAACAGCCAGAGCCCACTGCGCATGCGCAAAAGGCCAGAGCCGACTACACATGCGTGAATAACCAACCCTGATCATTCAGCTGCAGCTGACAAAGGTCGATTGTGCATGCGCCGGATCGGCCCTTGCCGGCCGCGCATGCGCAATTGGCTCTGTGCGGCAGTGCTCTCGCGATCGGCGTGGGCCATGCACAGGATCAGCTATTGCCGGCCACGCATGCGCAATAGGCTCTTGCCGGCAAGGCATTCACGATCAGCCCAAAAAACGGGACATTTTGTGACTTTTGAAAAAGTCGTCGGGACACATGCCCAAAAACCGGGACAATCCTGGAAAAAAATGAATATCTGGTTACCCTATGGTAGCGGTGTGACAGTAGGGGTAAATTTGACTGGTTTTAATAAAGGTCAAGCCTTCCATTACCCCTCCGTCAGTAACACATCTGTATTATTTCTGTATATATATATATATCTATATATATGTATCTGTATTGTAAGCCTGGTACCAGCACTTCAGGAACCAGGGGTTAATGTTATGTTCAGCTGGAATGTTGCTGAGTGGTCTGTGACCTTACCAAGCAACTCTTTGCATGTAATTGTGTTTGTTGTTGCACTTCCCCCCACCAATCAGGGACTGGATCATATTGCAAACACCTGGGCGGAGGGAGACCCCTTAGCTGGATCAGATAAGATCAGCTCAGCTCAGTTTTAGCTGTGAATTCAGAGTTCTTTAAGCTGAAGGAGCTATGAGACGTAGTAGCTGGGAATAGCTGCAGCTGGGAAGCTGCAGCAGATCCTGCAGAAAGAAAGAAAAGGGGAAATCTCTTTAGGGAGGTCCCTGCACCCAGATTTATAGGGTAACCCCAGTTTCCCAGTTGTAAATATGTGTGTTGATTTACTGTTAATAGTTTTGGATATTTATTTTTCCAATAAATTAATTAGATCAACTCTGTGTTTCTTTCTGGAGAATTGATCCCTGGTGTGGTAGTGCTGGTCTCCTGTGACAAGTGGCACCCCTCCTTCCCTGAGGTTAGCAGCACTCCTTTCTTTTAAAATGTAGTTTATTTGAAAACACATTTCAATTTATAATAAAATCTTAAAAGAAAATACATTCCACATAATTTTTGTGTTATTTATTATTTAAAAAAATGCCTTTAAATTAAAAGGTATTGATACATTCTTCTGTTTTTATTGTGTTTTGTGTTCTTGTCTATGCTTCCTATTAAATACCGTAAATTCCGGACTATAAGCCGCACCTGAATATAAGCCGCACCCATTGAATTTTAAACAATTTATTACTTTGAACATAAATAAGCCGCACCTGAATATAAGCCGTAAGTGAATATAAGCCGCAGGTGCCTAGGTATCAGCTTTAGTCGAGCATACATACAGGCATACCCCGCTTTAAGGACACTCACTTTAAGTACACTCGCAAGTAAGGACATATCGCCCAATAGGCCAACGGCAGCTCACGCATGCGCCTGTCAGCACGTCCTGAACAGCAATACCGGCTCCCTACCTGTACCGAAGCTGTGCGCAAGCGGGGAGACTATAGAGCCTGTTACAAATGCATTATTTACATCAGTTATGCACGTATATGACGATTGCAGTACAGTACATGCATCGATAAGTGGGGAAAACGTAGTGCTTCACTTTAAGTACATTTTCGCTTTACATACATGCTCCTGACCCATTGCGTACATTAATGCGGGGTATGCCTGTATATATATATATATATATATATATATATATATATATATATATACTCTATATATAAAACTCTTATTCCATTTCTTTCATATCTGTTTTCTTAAATCACAGGTTTAATGTTTACCAAACAGGAAGGAATTCTAATGGGAAAATAAGGGTTGCAGTAAAATCGAAGTGAAAGGTGAAAGGTGCCACAACCAGTACACATTAGCAGAAATAAGAACATTCTAGTTGCACTAAATCCTTGAAACATATTCCAAAGAATACAGTATATGTATAAGTATTCAACATGGGGTTGCATTATTATTATTGTTATTATTTTTAAGATGAAAGGGCATACCCCATGCATCCGTTAGATAAGAAATAACATAGTTGTGCTGCGACCAAGTCTTTGCATTTATTACACCATTGTTTTTTCTTTTTATGATTCTATGCTGTAGATGTTTGTTCAGATTCTACGAATAAACCTTTCTGACCTACTGTTGAAAAAGAAGATTGACGGCGAGCTGTACAGCGGCATTCTCTCAGCACAGGAGGCAGTAAGTGTGCCATTTTCTCATCGTATACAACCGTTTGCTAAAATGTGTTTATGTATAACACATGTTTTAACCAGGAAGTAGTAATACGTTGAGTTACCTCATCATATTTATTGGAATATTGAAGAATATTCTTTAACATATAAGGCTGCCTCTGGGAAGGGGATCCAAGGTCCTTTTGCATATATAATTTTTTTTTTTTAATCTCTGAAGCAGCAAATCACATTGCAATCGACCAAATACAATTATTAACCGTCATTCAAGTGTTCGGTCAATAGTAGTCTGATCGACCACTTATTGATGAAGCTTGTTAGTCTCCTTGGTTAATTAAAGCCTGATTGCTTTGTCATCCATAAACTAGTACAACGGTAAAATATTTAGCAGCCACATGCTACTGTATCTTGTTTACAACTTTTCTATTAATGGATCGTCCATTTATTTGCAATGCTGTGTAATATCGTTCAATAGATTTTTTTTTGGGGGGGGGGGGGGGGGTTGGTTTTTGATTGTCTCACAATCAAGATACCTATTTCCTATGTTTGGCAACCAACAAAATTTCCCGTTTCCCTTTATTATGCTTTATATATTTGTGCAAGTTGAAATTCTGGAAAAAGAGAGACAAAAGCTCACAAGGAGAGTCACGGAAGTCCTAGTTGCTTTTTCCTGTACATCTAAGATATAGATGCACAAATACCACTATTGTTTCTGCAAGCTAACCAAGCTGAGGTTAACTATCACAGGAAGGGTCTGGAAAAAGTGGAATTAGGAGGTTAGTCTTAACAACTACACCAGACAGTTTTACACACTAATTCTATTACTAGACTTCTTTAAAAATGTCCCGGTCATGAGTTTAAATATTCCTGTTCTAGAATTTTTACATTCAATTATTCATTTTTTACATTTTTGAAACTAGAATTATTAGGATTGATCCAAGGTAAGAAGGATGTGGCACTCGGTTGTGGCACTTCAGCCAGTGTTGCCATATGACCTCTATATATATAATGTTTTTGTACTGACTCCACCAATAAAAGAACATGTTGATTTGTCTTACATTGTTTCCATTTGCTCCTTTGACAGTGTAACAAATGTCGAGGCTTACTGCACTGTTTTTTTACTGCCAGACCGCAAAGCCGCAAGATTGGCAACATTGTCAAAAAAGAGCAATGATCGCGCAATTGGCGTGGGAACTAGGGCAATTGGCGTGGGAACTTCTGTTCTAGGGCACCTAGAAATAAAATTTTGCTCCTAGATGTTAGGAACCCCCTCACTTGACCCCAACAGGGTCCGACCAGTAATGGCGACGAGGAGGGTCCTATCATTGACCGTAATGGCGGAGAAAGCCGCGCTGCTTTTGAAACGACTAAGTCAGAATGAGCAGAAACATGGAACCCATAACTCCGGTTCTGTTCAACCTAGAGGGCTCAGATTCGGTCACCATGTAGTCCTAGTTCAGGCAGGCTTGCATGGCAAATAGCGACCCTCTCGTGGCAACAGAACGGAGTCAGGGTAATCGCGCAATTGGCGTGGGAACTAGGGCCTCGGCCAATTGGCGTGGGAACTTCTGTTCTAGGGCACCAAGAAATAAAATTCATTTTGCCCATAGATGTTAGGAACCCTCTCACATGACCCCAACAGGGTCCGACCAGTAATGGCGACGAGAAAGGGTCACGCCGGCGAGGAAGGTCCTATCATTGACCGTAATGGCGGATAAAGCCGTTTCAAACCAGCGCGGCTAAGTCAGAATGAGCAGAAACCTGGAACCCAAATCCTATGTTAGCGGCGAATTAAAAATAAGGTGGAGGAAGGATAGAAGGGTAGACCAAAAAGGAGTATGTATCCCAAATAAATTCTAGGCTACTGTAGCTCTATACCCTCTAACAGGGCAGGTAAGTATATGCAATGATACAGTGTATGGTTTCTAACAACAGCTCGCAAACGCCCCCATGAGTTTTTACACGGCATTGCAGTATTGCAGACAGCGAGAATAAAATGCTTAAATCACGGGCGCGAAAATAACGCAATTCACTCCGGCCGAAAAAGACACAAAGCCACAAAGGTACAATAAAGAGGACCCTGTGAGGTACTGGGACAAGTAAATGAGTCCTGATACTTAAAGATGCACTACACACATACAATCAGCAAGGTAGGAAGGAAGTCCAAGTATAGCACAATGTGCAGTCAGAGTAGACCCCCAGCATTCCAAGCAATAATCAGGTAGGCAAAGGTCAAAAACGGTCGCTCCAGCAGCAATAAGCACTACAGATATGCAGTGAACATAATGAAAGGGCAGTCCAGCAATACAGACCAACGTCAGGACGTCCCTGCATCAAAAGAATGGTGAATAAAGATGAGAAGGAACAAACACTTAACACAGTCCACACGGGACAGGGGGTAGTGGAGGTATGTCCGATGTTGGTCTGTGCTTATTGCTGCTGGAGCGTCCATTTTTGACCTTTGCCTACCTGATTATTGCTTGGAATGCTGGGGGTCTACTCTGACTGCACATTGTGCTATACTCGGACTTCCTTCCTACCTTGCTGATTGTATGTGTGTAGTGCATCTTTAAGTATCAGGACTCATTTACTTATCTTAGTACCTCACAGGGTCCCCTTTATTTTACCTTTGTGGCTATATGTATTATACGCATTACTTCTTCTTTAGCCATTTAGGTATTCTGCTGTTTGTTACACTTATTTTCCCCAGTTATTATTTATTCCTTTTTGCCTGTTATTTTGTGTGTTACATCATGCAGCATATATACCGTAAATTCCGGACTATAAGCCACACCTGAATATAAGCCGCACCCATTGAATTTTAAACAATGTATTACTTTGAACATAAATAAGCCGCACCTGAATATAAGCCGCACCTGAATATAAGCCGCAGGTGCCTAGGTATCAGCTTTAGTCGAGCATACACAGTCCCATCCAAGACCTCTTTGGGGAGATGAAGGGGTACAGGGGTAGGTACCCAGAGTGAGCTTGACACTGATATTCACTTTGTTTTCACTGAGCTACCACCCTATTTCTGGATATGTGCACATTAAGAGTGATCCAGACAACAGGCTGAGAGGTGATAGTATAGGTAGTAGATATCCAGAGTGAGCGTGACACTGATATTCACTTTGTTATCACTGAGCTACCACCCTATTCCTGGGTATATGCACACTTAGAGTGATCCAGACAACCGGCTGAGTCGTGATAGTGTAGTGGACAAGCTAAGTATCTGTTCAGGTAAGTATATACAATCCCAAACAAAACTCTATCAAAGAGATAAAGGGGTAGATACACCAAATCAAAAATATAGGCTAGTGTTCCACTTCCATTCCAAATAACCCATGGGTAAGTTGAAATGGCCCTAGAACTGTAGTGCTAGATGGGTTTGCTGACATTAATAGTCAATAACACTTGCCTATCTATCTCAGGCATAGAATTTCACTGCATGCTGGGATATAGTGAGTAAACTCAAAACCCCACCGTTTCCGGTTGCTAGGTTGAACAGTTTAAATAACCCTCGGGCTCACAATAAACAGGGAGAAGTAGAGATAGTAACCCCTCGTGCCCCTTGTAACAATTAGCTGACAGTATGTCGAGTACCTGTGTACTTGTTGAAGGAACCCTCCAGACTGCGGTATAGGTTATTCGTTCTTTCCCTAGCTAGTGGGATCCACATTTGGCCCACATCTCAATTATCTAGGTGCTCCACGAGTGCTCCACGCTGTGAAGGCAAACTGACCGCGCTACTAGCTAGCCGGTCGCGCCAATGACGTCACCAGGGGCGTCTCACCCGACACGTGTTTCGTTCCTACACATGGAACTTCATCTTTGGGAATCTGTCCTTGTTTTCTGCGTTTTCCACTTGCCTCCTCGCATCTCTCGTCTCACACTCCTTGGCGTTACCGGAAGCGGAATGATGGGCGGGCTGGAGTCTGCTCGAGAGCAGAAAGCTGGGAAAATTAATATATAAGCCGCACCTGAATATAAGCCGCAAGGTTCTAAGAGTGGGGAAAAAGTAGCGGCTTATAGTCCGGAAATTACGGTAGATATTTTATCACGCTAAATATTGTTATCATGATAAATTACTTAATATCGTTATCATGGGAAATATTGTGCGGTGCCAAACACGAATCTTGCCTATGTATATAGTGGCCATCATGTACATAGGCAAATTAGGCCTAAAGGCAACAAGTGGGTCCCAAACAAGTAGCATTAAAAATATTCCTTTATTGATCCATCCACTTTTTTAGATACATCAATAAAGGAATATTTTTAATGCTACTTGTTTGGGAACCACTTTTTGGCTGTTGCGCCAGAATCACCTTGTTTCTCAGATTTACCTTTCTACTCCAGGCTGCACACTTACCAGGACTTCAGGATTAAGAGATTTCTGTGAGTACTTTCTTATTCATGATTGCTCAATGTGAGTCCAGGGACCATCCCAATGAGGGTTTGATGTTTTTTTTTTAGCCTTACACCTTACCCTTCAGGGAATATTGGCCCACCTGGGGACTTTACTACTTATAAGCAGTTTATCCATATCCTTATCCTGTCCTGTTTATGCATACATATTGAAGGGACTCAGTGCTGAAGTGCCTTTGTCACTTGGAATTAGGCCTAAAGGCAGCCTGGGGAAATAAAAAATAATTATGATATTTATTGGCAGTAGTCTGATAGGTATCAGAGTTTAGCGAATTGCCTGAGAATAACTATTTTGGCATCAACGACTCATTTGCATGCTCATTTGCATGTCGCCTTAAAAATAATGCTGACATATCGCCGATGTAAGCAGTAAAGAGCTCCTTATCACTGCTTTCTGTTGGCGATATGGCTTTAGTCAATGTTTTCATTTATCAACCATCTGAATCTATGTCAATAAGTTTATAGTGGAAAATATGTGACAAAATCCCAACCACCACAAAACGTAAAGCAAAAACAAACCCATTTGCAAAGTTTGGCATTGGTTATAAAAGAAATAAAGTGGATATTCTTGGAGTTTCTTACTAAACAACGGTAGCTGTACCATACCTAGTCATTTCAATTCTTTTCTAGAGTCTAACCAAAACACCCAAATAATCTCCTTCCCTAATAGCATGCAAACAAAGACATGAATGCAAAAGAAATTAAAAGGTAAACAAGCATAAACATGGGTTAACCTTAACTTGTTTTTGTTATCCAGATAGCTGTGTCTCCTGCGGTTACCAATAATACTAAGGTATACATCCTACAGTCCTCAAAAGTGGATTAATGGGGAGAAAAAGGAGAAAAGGTAGAAAAATAGATAATAAAACAGTGTGTGTAGTATGTTTCGAAAAGTGCTCAACAAAATGTGTCAAAAGCTCACTCACATGGAGTGCTTATAATATAGGCATATTGGGAAGAATCCTCTTAGAGAACATCAATGGTTTGTCATCAGGTAAGTACAGGCATACAAAAGAGAAGAGACATTATCTAGTGTAATATGTAAAAATTATATTCCCCAAACAAACAGATAACGACTGTTTAAAAAAAAAAAAAAAAATACATGTCACACAAGTGGGAGTTATAGGGCTAATAAAAGAAAACCCACATCATCGTGGAGACAACCCCTGATGAAGTGGCAATAACCAACTGCGAAATGCGTTGGGTGTAGAGAACCAGTCAGTGGTGGAGAACGCAAATAAACGCAAGCATCATAAGTTACTGGAAATTATGTCAGACGCCAGGACAAGTGGCCGCAATCCCAGCTAGCTGAAAGGAAAGACTCCCACTGTGTGACTCCAACGTATTTATGGCAGGAACTCGGGGGTCCCCGGAGCTGAAAATAGTGCCGTTTGTTTTTTTACATGGTGGGAACCCTGAGACAAACAATGAAGGCAAAAAATACAAATACAAATAAAAAAAAGGAGAAGGAGGAACTGATTATTTAAAGAATATCAATGTGCAAGTTTATACAAAAGAAACGTAAAAGTAAGAATACAATATTTAAAAGAGGATGTAGGGGGCCACAGGTTGTTTCCAAGTGCATGAATGTGTCACTTCTGACAATGTGTGGTATGTTCATAAGGTAATTAAATCATAGAATTCCAATCCAAATGTTCTATATTTGTGGACAAATATTGTGTATACAGTACCAACCCCGGAAAAGGAATAATGGCCTTTCATAGTTTATATATTTTACTTGTCAATGCATCACCAGTGTTACACAGTGAAACACAAAATAAACACATTGAATGTTTGCCCTGAAGAATAAATCTATAATCTGTGGCACGGAAGACTAACAGTCTTCCCGAGATGACAGGGATCTTGTACAGGCTCCGAGTTCAGAGCATTAACTATGTAATTACTCTTTATTGAAGATAATTAAAATCATGGCCTGCCAATAACACAATCTGCTTGGTCCCATGATCAAAAGTACAGCTCGTGGTACTCCATCATAAATAAAAAACACAATTTTTGTGATGTCTAACAAAGACCATTTTTTAATACTATAGCACACCAGAGATATATGTTCTATATTTCATTAAGGTGGCTATGTGGTGTTTGGAGAAAGTAATGTTTTTATCATTATTGGATGAACGTGTATTAAACGTGTAAGACATTTCTAAGGATTACAAACAAAAATAGCTGAATAGTCTAAGGCTGAGTCCCCGCTGGCGCTGACCGCACTCATGCTTGAGTGGTGACGTCACCAACTCTTCAAGCATGAGCGTTCTGCTGTCCTGCACTAATTTTAGAGCAGGAGCGGGAGGGCGTGGCTATGAAGGGAGGAGGCATGTCAATGGCTGGAGTGTATGTGTTATAATGCCTAGTGACCCAGGGCAGAGTCTTGGGAATAAAACACTTTGTAACACCAGAGCCTGTGCTTCCACCTCTCTCTCTGCTCAGCCCCCCGCTTCTACTTCTCTCTCTGCTCGGCGATGACGTCACTGCGCGAGCGAAGCCTGGAGGCGGGACCAGCATTTAGTGCCGAGTGCGGTCCGCACGTGCCCCTAGAAGGAACGCTGGCATTCGCCGGTCCGCGAGATGCGCTGCAGGAGGCAGGAGTCCCGATCGCAGGTCTAGGCAGGTAGGGAGCATGTCGAGGAGGGCACGAATGACGGATCCTTACACTGATACTGAGAGAGACTGGCAAGAAATAAAATACCTTGCAGACAGACTCTGTATAGATTTCTACATGTGACAAGCTATTATTTAAATAATAGGGCATTAACTGGTTAATATTGTGATAGTCATCTTCCAACTATTAATATACCAATAGTTGTGTCTATACTATCCAACTACAGACATTAAAAATTACTTTAGTGACTTAAACCGAACTTATAGCTTACAAGCTAAAATCTGGTGGGAGGTGGCAAGTTTTGAAAATTATATTAAATCAGAATTAGTCCCTAGAGGACTTAGAGTCAGACTGCCAACGTCCAACCATATCACAGACGAGACATTCATCTCTAACTGGGAGAAAATACTTTAACATTGCTACGCCCCAATTAATGAAATTATTGATAGAGTATGAAACAACTAAGCTTGAAACTGTAAATACTGAGATTGATGTTTTGTTAGGCGACATAAAAACTTAGCAAACACATTCAGAATTTGAACATTTGGAAAATAGATTGAAGGCCAACACTGACAAATTAACGGCAGAAATAAAGGAACGAAAACAAAGGAAATTCCATCGAGACTCCATTGACTTTAAAGAGGGGAAAGTGTTCAAATTTAAATATCGTCACCAAATAGGTAGGAATCAGACTAAAATAAGAGTCATCAACTGAATTGGAACAGTCCACCAGTGACATAGAAGCTAAACAGATCCTCAACAGATCTGGAACTCTAGAGACCATATCCGCCCCCCTTTACCATTAACGCCAAGATCTAGGTCCTCTTTTTTAGACTAAGTGGGCCTCCATACCAATACGTCTTTAAGAGGAAGACAAGAAGGGGACAAGGGAGATTATCTAAGACAGAGGAGCGTAAACTTTTTGAGCTGCGCCCCCTGCCTGCTCCCCCTTGCTCTCGCGCCCCCAAAACCTGATTTGATGGAGTCAAATGACGCCACGGGTCACGTGATGAGACGTCACGTGACCCAGTTGCCTTGGAGACGGCCGTGTGACATCACTCCGCATGACACCGCGGCGTCATGGCGACGATTCACAGCAACTCGTCTGAATCCGGTAAGTGAGTTGCAGAGGCCTCATGCAATCCTCCAGTATTTAATCTAAATGCCTCTGGGAAGAGATCGGGTCCTCTGCAACCGCCCGCCCCCCCTAAAAAAATCCTGTGCCCCCACCCCCACTTTGCGCACCGCTGATCTAAGAGACAGGGAGCGATGGGCATATCAGGACAAACAAAAGAAGGGACAAAAGAAACACCAACCAAAACAACACAGGTGATTAATTTGTCCCAGAAAACCCTGAGCCCTAACCACATTAAAGTGCTCTATAAAGGTATATCTTTCTGCCCTACCAATCAAATAGACATCTTTGAGTGTGTCAAGGACTTAAATCTATTTTCCTGTAAACTTTCACTGCACAAGTTCTTTAATCGTCACCAACAATGGAATATTCAAATACACCCTATGAGCATTTCGACTATAAATATCATGCTCTGGTTAATATTATTGAAGGTATTATGGATGAGAATGAAAGACCCCCAGGGGAGGGTCCATTCACTAGTCTCAAAAGCAAATCTACATTTGTGCTACCACCTGGTACTAGTACAAATATTGATGTCTTTACCAAATTAGTCACTAAAGATTTGACGGGCTTACAAACTATTAAGTGTCATCAAAACTTAAGCTATGAGGAACGATCAGCCCTAAAAGACCACGAACAGGATATGGAAATTATCATCAAACCCTCTGACAAAGGGGGGAATGTAGTGGTACTGAACACCAACAATTATGTTCAAGAATGCAAATGCCTACTGTCTGATAAACGTTGCTATAACATCCTTAAAACAGATCCTACCATTACATTCCTTAAAGAACTGACAAATATTCTTAAAGATTGTCTAGAACAAAAACTCATCTCCAAAAATGAGTTTGACTTTATGTTGGTAAAAACACCTCAAGTAGCCACGTTTTACCACTTACCCAAGGGTACACTCCCACCTACCGGCAAACCAATAGTGTCGGGAATTGATAATCTAACATCTAATGTGAGTGTATACCTGCACCGCTTTTTACATCCTTTTGTAAGTGCCTTGCCCTCCTACCTTAGAGACATTAAGGACGTCCTATTAAAACTAGAAGACGTCTATATTGATCCAAATACCTACCTGGTTGTGCTAGATGTTGAGGGTTTATATACCTCATAGAACAGGTCCGATGGCTGTCTCACATTTTTTGAAGGCTAGGAATGAGAACGGTCAACCCCACAATGAATTAATTCTTAAATTACTAGAATATGTCTTGACACAGAGTTTTTTCCTATTCGATCACCAACTGTATCATCAAGTACAGGGTACAGCGATGCGGACCACCAGTGCCCCTACCTATGCCAACTTATATCTAGGCTGATGGGAGGAGACAGTGGTCTTCAGTAAGACCCAGGAAAGATTTACAGAACATGTCGAATTATGGATCAGATATATTGACAATGTGCTCCTCCTTTGGAGGGGCACCGAACGTCTTTTGAACGAATTTGTGTAATTGTTGAATACTAATGAATACAATCTCAAATTAACATACCAAGCTAATAAAGATCAAATAGAATTCCTAGACCTATTAGCAAAAATTTAGATGGCAAGACTCAAACAAGTATTTACAGGAAACCCACTTCCACCAACAATTTGTTAAGGGCAGTCAGGCATCACCCTAGACACATCATTAACAATATTCCGATATGATAATGTCTCAGGTTGAGTCACAATTGCTCAACGGTATCCGAATATCAAAAACAATATGCAGAGATGAGTACAAGATTCTATGAATGTGGCCACAAGAAAGATGTTCTTAAAAAAGCCTATCAGAGCACTTACCACCCCTAGACCCAAATTACGCACCAAGAACATCCAAAAAAACACCGATGAGATCATTAGGTTTATTACCACCTACAACAACCAATGGAGGGAAGTACAGGGGATTTTCAAAAAATATTATCGTTATCTATTTAATCTCTTGCGACTGTGGCAAACTATACGTTGGGAAGACTCATAGACATCTCCAGTGTGCTCAAGTATTCTGGTTTTCAGTTATCAGAAACACACTAGATATTCCAGTGGCTAAACATGTCATAGAAACCCATAAAGGTGACAGCAACAAGCTACGATTTTCAAGGATCGAGCATATACCCTTGGGTCAACGCCGGGGCAATTGGGATAAACGTCTGCTCCAAAGAGAGTGTAGATGGATCTTCCAGTTGCAAACATTGAGTCCATCTGGACTTAATGAAGGATTCATTTATCCCCCTTTTCTCTAGTCATTACCCATATTGATAACATATTAGTATGGCATCCTTCTATATTACACACTGACCAGTTATGAGCCTCATATTTTAGAGGTACTTTGAAATACATACATACATACAGTACATACATACACACACTATGCAGACATAGGGATTTTTTATATATCCAATTTCCTTCACTTTTAGAGATATATTTACCGTTCTATCACCATTTTCCTTCACACCATGTATTATACTATGTATAAAGTCACTTTTGGGGGGGGAGGGGGGATCCAGGTATATAGTTTAAACAACTATATAGATCTGTATTGACCATTATGGGCAGATCAAATAGTGACCTCACAGTTCTACACCATACACTTTTAGTTTCTCACTTAGATATGTGTGTGTTTACTGTATATACATGTATTTGTATACATATACTTTAAATATTGATTTTTTAAATATTAATACTTTTCACATTAATGGCACAGCTAATGATATACACGCACCTCAATCACCAATATCACCTTTGATCAACACTATATATAATCAACGATTACTGCTATTATCAGTTAGAGGACTGATAGACAAAGAAATAAATATGGGAATAACAGTGAAAAGATATACATCTATATATATATGTATATGTCCTAGTAGTGTTATGTATATATACCGTATTTCCTCGATTCCAAGATGCAGTTTTTTTTCCCTATTTTCACATGGCTTAAATAGGTCTGCGTTTCAGAATCGATGTATTTAAAAACATCAGCTAGGGGGCGCTGCTGCAGATACCGGCCGGGATATTCACAGTGTGCAGAAACAGCACATAGCTCCAATCACCCCCCTCCGCTCTCCTCCCCTTCCCATGAGGTGCAGAGGGATCGGAGATGCCTGTCAGGCCACATCAATATTGCCCAGAAGCCCCATCCCAATTCCCGAATCCCCGTGTGAAATGCAGGAGGTGCAGAGGTAGCTGTGTCTCTGTGTGTCCCTGGATGTGTGTGTGTGTGTCTCTCTCTCTCTCTCTCTCTCTCTCTCTCTGTATGTGTGTGCGTGTGTGTCTCTGTATGTGTGTGTGTGTGTGTGTGTGTGTCTCTCTCTCTGTCTGTGTCTCTGTATGTGTCATTCTCTGTGTCTGAGTGTGTGTGTGTGTGTCTGTGTCGTTGTGTGTCTCTCTCTCTGGGTCTCTGTCTGTGTGTCTGTCTCTCTGCTATCAAAAGCAAGATTGGAGATTGTTAGAACATGTTCTTTTTACTTTAAGGAAAGCAATGAGTACAGGAATAAAAAGGTACTTGGTAACATCATAAAAAGGGCCACTAAATGTAAATAGCTAGTGTGTTTATTTATCCAGGACACCTTCCTACCCATCCTGTTCTTACTGCTCTCTCATGCTCCACTCATTCGCTGCTTTGAAATCTGATGCTGGCTGCTCTGACAGCAAAAGGGTTAAGAACCCCCCCCCCACACACTGCCAGGCAATACTGTACGCTATATGGTCATGTGCTGTGCACCCCCCCACCATATCTCCCCCCCCTTGCAAAGCCATTAGAATGTCCCACAGGGACAAAAAAGGTATAAGACCCACTGTTCCATACATTCTACCTACAACCCTGCCGTCCTTCGTAATCACACCCATTTGTTCCTCCATTATCACCCACTGTTCCCTCAATGATCACCAACCCCGTTCCACAATTCTCACCCCTTCCAGACAGTATCCACCAATTTTCTCTCTCTCTCCCCCCATTCTTCTGCCTGTCGCTCCCCATTCTGTCTGCCTCTCTCCCAATTGGTTATTGAAGTGTCATGTGACCCTGCTAGTTAAAAAATAAACAAAAAAATTCTGCACATTTAATATAGTGGGATTTCCCCCCCCCAATTTTTGTTAATTAAATCAAGGGTGCGTCTTAGAATCGATGGCGTCTTACAATCGAGGACATAGAGTATATATATCTTTATGCTTTAAGACACCCTAAATTGAATATGAGAACTACATAACTCCACTATGTTGAGGTAATTATTGTGTAGCAGTATACTGTCAATTTATCATCAGAAGCAATATAATGTTCAATATCTGATAGGAGTATATGTATACACACACACACACACACACACACACACACACACACACACACACACACCACACACCACACACCACACACAACACACACACACACACACACACACACACTGTGATATATTTATATTATTATAATGATTATACTAATAATCAATATATGATGGATGCCATTATGAACAATAGATCTTATTGTTACTGATATGTGACTAGCCTATTAAACCAGCCTACCATCTATTTTTTGTTTTTTAGTAAATACAGCTCAACCCCATTATAGCGTGATCAGCTACAACATGGATCCGCTTATAACGCGGTTTCAGCGTGGCTCCCGTTTTTTTTAAGTAAAAAAAAAATGTTTTTTGCATAACATACAAGCTCCACACACAGACACAGAGCATGACTACAGCATACCCTGGTTGGTAACACATCGTTCCATAGCATGACACAAACTTTAATAGCAGAGAGAGAACTACATGCACAGTGTTCTTCCTATGCTGCTTCTAATAAGTGGGAATACAGCTTTAGGCTGAAGTTGCCGTGTGTTAGGACCACGGGGAAACCCCACAGACTGCTCGCTTTGCAGCCCCTCACCAAGTAGGAAAGCTGGTGGTAGTTGGAGGAGGAGGTGTGGGGAAAAGTGCTTTAACAATTGGTTAACTGAGGAAGAAGTTCATAAGCGACTTGAAAAAATTAAAGTAAATAAGGCACCTGACCCCGATGGCATACATCCAAGAGTTCTCAAGGAGTTAAGCTCAGTAATAGCAAAACCATTATATTTAATATTCAAGGACTCCATTTCCACAGGCTCAGTACCACAAGATTGGCGTAAAGCAGATGTGGTGCCTATATTTAAAAAGGGAGCCAGATCACACCCGGGGAATTACAGACCTGTAGGCCTGACTTCAATAGTAGGGAAACTACTTGAAGGTTTAATACGGGATAATATTCAGGAATACCTAATGGAAAACAAAATTATTAGTAATAGTCAGCATGGATTCATGAAGGATAGATCTTGCCAAACTAACCTTATTTGTTTCTTTGAGGAGGTAAGTAGGAATTTAGACCAGGGTAATGCAGTTGATGTGGTCTACTTAGATTTTGCAAAGGCTTTTGATACGGTTTCACACAAGAGGTTGGTGTACAAAATAAAGAAAATTGGACTCAGTAATAATATATGCACCTGGATTGAAAACTGGTTAAAGGACAGACAACAGAGGGTTGTCATAAATGGAACTTTTTCAGGGTGGGCTAAAGTCGTGAGTGGAGTACCTCAAGGATTGGTACTGGGACCCCTGCTTTTTAACATGTTTATTAATGACCTTGAGGTTGGGATCGAGAGCAAAGTCTCCATCTTTGCTGATGATACTAAATTGTGTAAGGTAATAGAATCAGAGCAGGATGTAATTTCTCTTCAGAAGGACTTGGAGAGACTGGAAACGTGGGCAGGTAAATGGCAAATGAGGTTTAATACAGGTAAATGTAAGGTTATGCATTTGGGATGCAAGAATAAAAAGGCGACTTACAAATTAAATGAAGATATATTGGGGGAATCCTTGATGGAGAAGGATTTAGGAGTGCTTGTAGACAGCAGGCTTAGCAATAGTGCCCAATGTCATGCAGTAGCTGCAAAGGCAAACAAGATCTTATCTTGAATCAAACGGGCAATGGATGGAAGGGAAGTAAACATAATTATGCCCCTTTACAAAGCTTTAGTAAGACCACATCTTGAATATGGTCTTACTAAAGACATTACTGTTGGAACTACGATCATCCACCCAGTAGCCCAAGCACGCTGCCTAGGGGTCACACTCGACTCCTCTCTCACATTCGCCCCTCACATTCAAAACATTTCTAAAACTTGTCGCTTTTTCCTCCGCAATATAACAAAGATACGCCCTTTCCTCTGTTGCTCGACTGCTAAAACTCTGACTCAGGCCCTCATTCTCTCCCGTCTTGATTACTGTAACCTCCTGCTGTCCGGCCTTCCTGCCTCTCACCTGTCTCCCTTACAATCTATCCTAAATGCTGCTGCCAGAATCACTCTACTCTTTCCTAGATCTGTCTCAGCATCTCCCCTCCTGAAATCCCTCTCCTGGCTTCCAATCAAATCCCGCATCTCACACTCCATTCTTCTCCTCACTTTTAAAGCTTTACACTCTTCTGCCCCTCCTTACATCTCAGCCCTAATTTCTCGCTATGCACCACCCCGACTCTTGCGTTCTGCTCAAGGATGTCTTCTTTCTACCCCCTTTTTATCTAAAGCCCTCTCCCGCCTTAAACCTTTTTCACTGACTGCCCCACACCTCTGGAATGCCCTTCCCCTCAGTACCCGACTAGCACCCTCTCTATCCACCTTTAAGACCCACCTTAAGACACACTTGCTTAAAGAAGCATACGAATAGCACTGTGAACATTCTGAACACATGATACATAAAGCTTGGCCCCCTGCAGACGCACTTACCAGAACTCCCTCCTCCTGTCTCTGTACGTTCTCCCTACTTACCAATTAGATTGTAAGCTCCTCGGGGCAGGGACTCCTCTTCCTTAATGTTATGTTTGTCTAAAGCACTTATTCCCATGATCTGTTATTTATATTATCTGTTATTTATTCGATTACCACATGTATTACTACTGTGAAGCGCTATGTACATTAATGGCGCTATATATAAAGACATACAATACAATACAATATGGAGTACAATTTTGGGCACCAATCCTAAGAAAAGACATTATGGAACTAGAGAGAGTGCAGAGAAGAGCCACCAAATTAATAAAGGGGATGGACATTCTAACTTATGAGGAGAGGCTAGCTAAATTAGATTTATTTACATTAGAAAAGAGGTGTCTAAGAGGGGATATGATAACTATATACAAATATATTCAGGGACAATACAAGGAGCTTTCAAAAGAACTATTCATCCCACGGGCAGTACAAAGGACTCTGGGCCATCCCTTAAGGTTGGAGGAAAGGAGATTTCACCAGCAACAAAGGAAAGGGTTCTTTACAGTAAGGGCAGTTAAAATGTGGAATTCATTACCCATGGAGACTGTGATGGCAGATACAATATATTTGTTCAAAAAAAGGTTGGACATCTTTTTAGATGGGAAAGGTATACAGGGATATACCAAATAAGTATACATGGGAAGGATGTTGATCCAGGGATTAATCCGATTGCCAATTCTTGGAGTCAGGAAGGAATGAATTTTTCCCCTTAATGGGGTTTTTTGTTTGCCTTCCTCTGGATCAATAAGTAAGTATAGATATAGAATAAAGTATCTGTTGTCTAAATTTAGCATAGGTTGAACTTGATGGACGTAGGTCTTTTTTCAACCTCATCTACTATGTAACTATGTAACTATGTAACTATCCAGTTGATCCAGGTCAGAAACACACACACACACACACACACGACACTGCCCAATAATCAGGGCAGTGTAAGGCTTAAGTTATCCAGCAGCTGCTGAACTCACTATTAGTGCTGGCTCATGACACAGTTACAGGCAGCAATTTGTGTAAGGAAACACCAGGCATTACAGTCTCGGTAATGCACTGCTGGACCCTCGGGCAGAGAAAGGGTTAGCAGCCAAGCATGCAGAGGAGTTCACACAGCATACCACCCCCTACCCCCCCCCCCGCGATGGCTGACCTGTGGTGTCGGATCCCTTGCACCCATCTCCAGGAAGTCCTGATCGCGACCATTTTCCCCCGCGATCCCGGTTATAACGTGATCTCATTATGTGTACCCCAAGCACAACGTTATAACGGGGTTCTGCTGTACTACACTACTAATACCAAGATGTAAAAGTACCATACAACCTATGTAAGTCAAGTGAAGTTTACCGGCTCCAATACAATAAGAATATATTATCTAACTATTTAGTTTTTATTAGCAATTATGTAGTCTGTATATACTGTACTATTACATACACATTCCTAAAGGCATTGATGGGCCAGCAAGACACGCTTTCATGCATGTATTGCTTGATTGGCCAGCAAGACACTGTGCCTCTTTATACCTGGTGTACATATAGGACACCAACTGATCAGCATGTAAACTCCTCCCCCTGAAAAAGCGTGGTTCACATGCGAAACCTAGGTCGGTGGTAGAGACATCACGACGGTGACGTCAGCGGAGCAGCGACACAGTCCTCATTTCTCCTACTAACACACGGCTTGTATACTGGTTCCTCCTTTCCCATTCAGGGTCCTCCGTGACAACTTTGTATTAAGCAACTATTTGCTGCTGCCATGTTTATGCTTGACTACTTACTGGAAGCAGGATATATACACTAGGGAATTGTTAACTATCTACTATTCTAACCCTATGTGCTATCAGTGAGCTATAGTAAATAATAGTAAATAACGACATACATAGTGAGTACTGTCTGGGAAACTAACTAATACTTTCTCTATACAGAGTGATTGTACTCCCAACATGAAAACAATGTATACTACCTCTGTCATTATGTACATTTACATCAGGGTATCCTATTAACAATTTGTTAATTTATCACAACTTGTTATTTTGTCTCTTGGTGTTTTGACACATTACTCTGATACTGAGAGAGAATGGCAAGAAATTAAATACCTTGCAGACAGACTGTATAGATTTTTACATGTGACAAGCCATTATTTAAATAATAGGACAGTAACTGGTTAATATTGTTATAGTCATCTTCCAACTATTATACCAATAGTTGTGTCTATACTATCCTATTTACTACAGCAGAGATGCACAACTTACGGCCCGCGTGCGGCCCGCGATGACTCCGGCCGGGCGCCAGTTAATTAAATAAATAAAAATAAATAAATAAAAAGTTTAAAAAAACGGGCTGGTGGGGGGTGGGTGGTTGTGAAAAACGGGCTGATGGGGGGTGGGGGAAACCCAATAAGGGCCCAGGTGGGCGCGGGGGAACAAAAGCGCGCGCACCTGTACTTCTGTTCCCAGTCTGCCGCTCCCTTGTTGCCCCCCCTTCATCAACCGGTTGGGTGGGGTGTAAAACGGGCTGGTGGGGGGGGTGGGCTGGTGCGGGAGTGGGAGGGGTTGCTGCTGACATGTGAGGGGGGGTGGGCTGGGCTGCTGACATGTGAGGGGGGGGGTGGGCTGCTGACATGTGAGGGGGGCTGCTGACATGTGATGGGGGGCTGCTGACATGTGAGGTGCAGGGGTGGGAAGTGATGTGGGGTGCAGGGGGGAGAGTGATGTGAGTTGCAGGGGGGGGGAGAGGTGATGTGAGTGCAGGGGGGGGAGTGATGTGAGGTGCCAGGGGGGGTGGAAAGTGATGTGAGTTGCAGGGGGGGAGAGTGATGTGAGGTGCAGGGGGGGAGAGAGTGATGTGAGTTGCAGGGGTGGGGAGAGTGATGTGAGTTGCAGGGAGGGGGAGTGATGTGAGTTGCAGAGGGGGGAGAGTGATGTGAGTGCAGGGGGGGGAGAGTGATGTGAGTTGCAGAGGGGGGAGAATGATGTGAGTTGCAGGGGGGGGAGAGTGATGTGAGTTGCAGGGGGGGGAAGAGTGATGTGAGTTGCAGGGGGGGAGAGAGTGTCATATTGAGGTGAGGGGAAAAGAGTGTCATATTGAGAGGAGGGGGAGAGTGTGTCATATTGAGGGACGGAGGAGAGTGTGTTCATATTGAGGCGAGGGGGAGAGTGTGTCATATTGAGGCGAGGGGAGAGCTTGTGTCATATTGAGGGGAGGGGGAGAGTGTGTCATATTGAGGGGAGGGGGAGAGTGTGTATATTGAGGGGAGGGGAGGGAGTGTCATATGAGGGGAGGGGGAGAGAGTGTCATATTGAGGGGAGGAGGAGAGAGTCATATTGAGGGGAGGGGGAAAGAGTGTCATATTGGGAGGAGGGGGAGAGTGTCATATTGAGGGGAGGGGGAGAGCGTGTCATTTAGGGGAGGGGGAGAGTGTCATATTGAGGGGAGGGAGAGAGAGTGTCATATTGAGGGGAGGGAGAGAGTGTCATATTGAGGGGAGGGGGAGAGTGTGTCATATTGAAGGGAGGGAGAGTGTAATATTGAGGGGAGGGGGAGAGTGTGTCATATTGAGAGGAGGGGGAGAGAGTGTCATTTAGGGGAGGGGGAGAGAGTGTCATATTGAGGGAAGAGAGACATGGGGGGGATGCTGACTTGTGGGGTAAGGGGATGCTGACATGGGATGCTGACTTGTGGGGGAGGGGGGCTGCTGACATGGAATGGGCTGGGGGGATGTGGAGGGGGTATTGTGTGTTTGATGTGGAGGGGGGTATTGTGTGTTTGATGTGGAGCGGGGTATTGTGTGGATGAGGGGGAGACATGGGTATGAGAGATAGATGGGGAGTATCGTAAAGGTTGATAGTGAGGGGTTCTGGGGGAGATATGAGGATGATGATGATGAGAGGTGCTGGATGATGTTGATGATGATGATGATGATTTAACCCGTGCGGCCCAAATTTTTTTCCTTGGAGCAGTTCGGCCCTTCTCACTTTACGATTTGGGCAGGCCTGTACTAGAGTGACTCCGCACCACTCTGGGGATTTTAAGATATCACTGCATGTATTTATCACGCTGTAATATTTGATTTATGTAATAAAATTTTATTATTTTAAATGCTGATCCATTAGTCAGTAGACTTGCCTCTGAGATATTACATTTCAGGGATATTTTGAATCCCTATGTCATACAATATAAAGTGGTACGAGTGCAACTTTTGGTGTCTCTTTCTGATCTTTCTTGCATCAACCTTGTTAATAATATATGCATTTATTCCCTTATGCACCTTGCAATCTCTTACATATACCTTTAATTTAAGAATACTCCTGGTGAGCGGCTTGGTCACCTCTCTATTCCGCCGTTTGTCTTTAAAGAACCTATGATACAAGCTCAATATTCCCATATTGTGGGTAACCTTCCCAGAACTATATAAATGGATCCCCTTACACTGGGATACTTTCCCTATCCTGAAAAACAAAGAAGACGCTTCTTACCCTCTCACAGGAACAACTATGTAGACTTGAGATCCTCTTACACTGGATCCACATGAGATCTGAAGGTGGGGCACCAGGTTACTCTTATTTATACCCTACTCCAATTCCCTATCACTGGGCATAATAGAATAAGTTGCGAAGTCACCTGGACATGTGACTATTCCAGCACTTTCTAGAACATATGAGTAAACAGACCCTTGCCTGACTACTCTGCAACATTGTAACAGATAAGGGTACTGCTGGGAGTTCACTCTTACCTCCCAATTAACCCTTAAACTGAGTAGACTCCCACAGGGGTGCTACACAAGTATACAGAATAACAGTTACATAACTACAGAAGACTAGGAGTATTTATATTATTCATCTTTTCAAAATATTTGCAATCATCAAGAAAGTATGTGCCGCTATTGAGGAATGAAGCAATCAATATATTTCTGACTGTTGTTGATGTGGTTGTTCATAGTCATGGATTGTGACATTGTATATTAATGTGTGTGTCTGGGGTTGGGCAGGAAAATGTTTATCTTCTGAAAGTCCCATTCCACACAAAAAAATGGGGGAGAAAATAAAGAAAATCAAAGTAAAATATTGATTTTTCAATAGTTTTTACCGGTGTTTTTTCAAATCTTTTAAATATGATAGAATAAATCATTTGACAGGAATGTGGGACTTATTGTAGGAGACAAATGGCCACCATTTCAAAATAAGTAAAAACCTTACAACTGTTGCCTGGTGTGAGAGGAACACCCTTGCCCCTTCTTAATAGGTAGACTACCTGTTTGATTCATATCTGGATTTCCAATGTACCTGGAGCTGCAGATCTAATTACACAGCTCCATGAGCATTGGATTAATTAACCAGGCTGCTAGCCCTATTTCAGGTCTGAGGCAGAGAGCTCTGGCAGACTGCTGGAGAAGAGTGTGCCTGCACAGGCTTGTTACTCTGCTAAAATGCCTGATTGTATTCTGACCTACTATAAGCCTAAAGATATGGCTGCTGTAATACTACTCTGAAAGTCCTGTAACAACGAGAATGTATCCAGACTGTTGGCGTGTCAGTGTTTTATTCCTAAAGAAAGACTGCCTTTGTAACCCTATCCTATCTCTGTATTATATGGACTTTTTAGGGAAAACTGCAGTAAAGTTCTATGGATTGCATTTGAGCTTGGTTTCCAGTCCCTGATTACGTTACACCCAATATCGGCCACATCCTCCAATATTTCTGCAATTGCTAAGCATCTTATCCACTTCGTTAGAATTACAAAGTATTGTGCCCTTTCACTTAGACTATCTCTTACCATTTTTTTAGTCATATCTGTTCAAATAGTTTATCATTTATTTGTTTGCAAGTATGCTTTGTAAACATGTAGGAACAAGAAACCTACTGTACAGAGGTCACTCATTCTAAGAGTGAGAGATTATTAGAGCAAGATATTAATTATATTTTTTGTCGGTTTTGACTGTTTAAACTCATGGTGCAGCTTAGTCTTTTTCACTGCTAGAATGCTGCCATCTTTTGGGATTCTGACCACATAAGGGATAGTGATCACATGGTCGCAACTGCTTGGCCCCCATTGCTGCAGACTCTACTTCAACTCCATTGAGCGGTGAATGGAATTTTTATCCTTATATGAGCCAGAGGGTCATTAGAAGCTGAATTATGGTACTCAGAGCTCTAGGGACCCCTTAAATGATTTACTTTTACCAGTACTTGCAAGTAAAAACAAAGATGGCTGAGAGGTTAACCAATTGGAAGCGGCTCTGATATCTTCTCATGATGTCATGGCTTTCAATTGACTGCCAGAGAGAGTGACCCCAGTGGCCATATTGTTTCTCCTGTACAATAATTCTTACAAGGGGATTTCAAAATTAAACATCTTAGGTACCAGGGAGTCCCCATAGCTTGGAGTGTAGTGATTCATCTTCGGAGGCCATCTTATTCTTTCAAATAAGTTAAAAAACAAACAATACCAGCACAGATTGCTGCTTTGAGGCTAAGGGGCCCATGTTATAAGCATTCATAAAAAAATTTGCGGGCCACTTAATGCGCCTATTTTTTGAGCGTTGCTATCATGGTACAGTATTCAGAAAAGCTCCATTACCTGTGATAGCAAAATTCCCAAAACGGGCGCGTAGCCGGCGACGTGAAAATCGCCTCTCTGAAAAGGCCTTACCCGGCGATTTCTTTCAGCTGCAGAGAGATCTGCACAGAGAGAGCTGCCTCTCCGTGCACATCTCAGGCGATCATTTTTTTAAAATATAAAATGTAATACTAGTGTAGAACCGTGTTGATTTCAGGTCCCTGGACCCCCTGCTTCCCAAGATACAGGCCCCGTTATGGGGTGCCGGTATCTCCTATGCATTCTATTCCCAAGGTCACTTGACGCGGGACATTTAAATGCATAGGAGATACCGGCACCCCATAACGGGGCTGGTATCTCGGGAAGCAGGGTATCTATCTCCAGACCTCAAATAAACGCGGTTCTGCTCCGGAGACCCCCTGCTCATCTACACAAGTATTACATTGTATATTAAAACAGCTGCTACCCACAATAAACATTAAAAACACAACAACACTAATACCCACCTCCTCTACCCCCACATGATTGTGTCCTGGGGTCCTCAGGTGATCCCTGCGGGTGTCTGGGGGCCCACGAGTGGTCCCTTCAGGTGTCTGGGGGCCCTTGGTTGGTCCCCGTGGGCCCTCGGGTGGTCTCTCTGGGTGTTCGGGGGTCCTCAGGTGGTCCCCGCGGGTGTTCGGGGGTCCTCAGGTGGTCCCCGCGGGTCCTCAGGTGGTCCCCGCTACCCACCCGGGAGGCCTAACCACCCACCTCGGGACCACTATACCCACCCTGTACCCATTGATTGGAATAGTGGTACATCATACTCATATAATATGGGCATCATAAGCCACTATAGCAGTCAATGATCCCCCTAATAAAAAAGCATGAAGGCCAAAAATACACAATAATAAAAGATATACACAAGCACCTAAACACCCCAATTAAATAAATAAAAGCACTAGCCAACCAATCAATTTAATAAATAAAAGCAGTAACCAACAAAACTATTAATTTTAAACACTAGTCAACAAAACAAATAATTAATTTAAAATGCTAACCAATCCTAAAATGTACTAAAAACAAGCCAACCAAAGTCCAAACAATTGAATCCAAACAATAAAAACAAATAGAAAAAATTACAATCAATTCAAAACAAGCATTTGCCCAAAAATGCATTGGCTGTCACTGTATTTATCTGTACCCTAAAGGGGCACAGATTAATACATTATCAGTCAATGGGCAATCACAAACATAAAAATAAATAAATACAACGACAAATCCTGAAAAAAGGACATTTACATACATTCAATATTTCTCTTACCCTCAGAACTCTTCACCCTCCGAATCCCGTTGTATCTGAAAGCTCTCGTACCGCGACGTCATCACCCGCAATCCAACGGCATCCACCTTGAAGACCAGCATCAGGTAAAAAAATAATCTTCTTTTTTTATCTTCTATCACCGCCTTCTTTCTTCATCTGTCATTATTTTCTTCTTTTCTTTAATCTTCTTTCTTCATCTGTCAATCCAAAGCCCCATGGTAAATCCAGAACAGGATGTTCTCTCGTCGGCTTCTTGAGGTAAATGAGACGTACAGGTCTTATATATGGAATGTGACGTCACATTTTATGGTCAGATGGTACAACTGCAATCTGATTGGATGCTGTATCATGTGCCCGCCTCTTTTTTTTAATTTTAGGATGTGACGTCATCTCCAAGGGAGGTATGTCACATTCTTAAAACCACATGGCTATATCACATGGTATTACAGCCAAGGGGGTTGAAGATAATCCCACTGGTTACTGTACAATGTGATAGGTTACATTAGTTCAAAAGGATATTACATCATCCCTTAAAATGACATCACATCCTTTTGAACTAATGTAACCAATCACATGGCACAGCAACCAATGGGATTGTCTTCAATCCCATTGGCTGTAATACCATGTGATATAGCCATGTGGTTTTAAGGATGTGACGTACCTCCCTTGGAGATAACGTCACATCCTTACATTAAAAAAAAAAAAAAAAAGGAGGTGGGCACATGATACAGCATTCAATCGGATTGAAGCTGTACAATCTGACCATAAAATGTGACATAACAAGCCATATATAAGGCATGTACATCCCATTTTACCTCAAGAAGCCGACGAGAGAACATCCTGTTCTGAATTTACCATGGGGCTTTGGATTGACAGATGAAGAAAGAAGATTAAAGAAAAGAAGAAAATAATGACAGGAAGAATAGACGGTTATAGAAGATAAAAGAAAGAAGATTTTTTCTTTACCTGATGCTGGTCTTCAAGGTGGATGGCGTTGGATTGCGAGTGATGACATCACGGTACGAGAGCTTGCAGATACAACGGGATTCGGAGGGTGAAGAGTTCTGAGGGTAAGAGAAATATTGAATGTATGTAAATGTCTTTTTTTCAGGGTTTTTCGTTGTATTTATTTATTTTTATGTTTGTGATTGCCCATTGACTGATAATGTATTAATCTGTGCCCCTTTAGGGTACAGATAAATACAGTGACAGCCAATGCATTTTTGGCAAAAATGGAAGTTTTTCTATTTGTTTTTATTGTTTGGATTCAATTGTTTGGAATCTGGATGGCTTGTTTTTAGTACATTTTAGCATTGGTTAGCGTTTTAAATTAATGATTTGTTTTGTTGGCTACTGGTTTAAATGAATTGTTTTGTAGGCTAGTGTTTAAAATGAATTGTTTTGTTGGTTAGTGCTTTTATTTACTAAATTGATTGGTTGGTTAGTGCTTCTATTTATTTAATTGGTTGGCTAGTGCTTTAATTTCTTGAATTGGGGTGCTTGTGTATATCTTTTATTATTGTGTATTTTTGACCTTCATGCTTTTTTATTAGGGTGACAATTGACTGCTATAGTGGCTTATCATGCCCATATTATATGAGTATGATGTACCACTATGCCAATCAATGGGTACAGGGTGAGTATAGTGGTCAAGGGGTGGGTGGTTAGGCCTCCCGGATGGGTACCAGGGGAGGGTGGATTAACCCCTTAATTAGTATAGTGGTTATTAACTGCTAAGGTGCTTAAGGGGTTAGGGGCCATTAGATTATATTTTTTCATGTATTCTTGCTGGCATCGGAGGACATGGACCTGCAGTATGCTGACGAGGACGCCCTTCATGATGGCAGGGATAAGTAGAAAGGTTTATTTACTTTATTTATGCTGGCTGATGATATATTTTTAATGGGCAAATGCACTATTATCCATATCTGGATAATAGGTATTTTGCCCATTACTGTACTGTATGTTTTGGGGGAGGGGAGGAGGGAATTTATTTCAATGTATTGCACGTTCTTTTTGCCACAGGATTTGATCAGCAGGCCAGCAGGGACCCGCGGGGACCACCTGAGGACCCCCAGACACCCATGGGGACCCCCGAGGGCCCCCAGACACCCTTGGCGGCCCCCAGACACCCACAGGGACCACCCGAGCGCCCCCAGACACCCACATGGTCCACCTTAGGATTCACGGACACCCGTAGGGACCATCTGATGACCCCCGGATACCCGCAGGGACCACTCAAGGGTCCCCAGACACCCGCGGGGATCACCTGAGGTCACCCGCGGCCTCTGGTATCAATCATGTGGGTGTAGAGGAGGTGGGTATTAGTGTTTATTGTGGGTAGCAGGGGTGGATGAAGGGGATATTTGGCCCTTGGTGGGAGGGGTTAACCCATTCATTGCCTTAGCGGTTAGCTGATATTAATGGATATCAGCTCCGGAGACTTCCCGCATCAATCCAATGCAGAAAAAAAGCATTTTTTTTCCTAAGTCCTATATCGCCGCATCAACAGCTTTTCACCAGCCTCTCGCCAACTTTTCCTGGCGTGAGGATTTTGGGAGAAACTCACCATTCTAGAGCCGCGATTAGCCTCGATAAGCCTCAATAACCTAATCGGGGCTACTAGAATTGCATGAGTTTCAAAACCTGCCGATAAGTGGCTTATCGACGCTCACCCGGCGATTTTTTTATGACGGCTGAAATTTTGGGCGATTCATGCCTTTACCACCTACTTATCGACCCTTACGGAATAGCATTAGGCATTTGCCCGATAAGTGGCTTATCGACGCTTATAGCATAGGCCTCTAAGTGTCAGTAGAAGAAGTTGGGAAGGTGTTAACCCCTAGCACATTTAGAATTTGAATTACTGTACCAAATTATGTCTCTAGGTCCCAATTTTCTCTTTCTTTCCCATTTAACATCAACAATCTCTGCTGCATATGATGTAGCGGAAACTTCTCCAACTAACGATTGACAAATCAAATATAAGACACCTGACTGGATTAAAAGAGGCCTACAAATGTACCAACCTATCTACGGAGTTATACAGTATAAAATATCTCAACAAAAATATATATTTTAAAGTCAAAACTGGTGCAGCTTTTGAAAAATGTGTAACAAAATGTATATAAAGTTGCATAAAGCCTTTTTCATGGATTATTTGGTAATTTTTTTAGTTTTGTTACTGAGATGCAGCAGGAGTCACTACATATTTTTATGCAGCTCTAAGTTCAACAATGTCCTAAAATGTGCGCTTGTCTGACAAGTTATTGTCTGGCTCTTCCTTAGGCTGCGTCCTTGCTGCCGAAGACCGTGCAGAGGCGTGCGTGCGCGCGCGACGTCACCTGCATTTAGCGGGAGCGTTTTCTGGACAAGGTAGATGTGATGTAGGGGGCATTTCTATGAGCGTGCCTGTGAGGTCACGGAGCTGGTTTGCCCTCATTGGGCGAACCGCTCACATGACCTGGGTGCCACGCCGAGGAATCAGATTGAACAGATTTCTCGCGCACCACGTGCCCCCTTCTGGTCGCACACGCGGTCTATGGGCACGATCATTGCCTTAAGGCATTGTGATCGTGCTGTGCCACCACGCCTCCGCTCGGTCTTCGGCAGCATGGACGCAGCCTTAGTGACATCAAACTATAAGGCTACCAAGACTGCAAAGATACACAACATACATATTGTCTATACATTGCGAAACACAAGTTGGCAACAAGAAGCCATGCAAAATATTAAGGCAGAAGCACATTTATACGTTTCACTTGGCCACCTACTGTAAGCGCCATGCTCACACATTAATCAGCCTTACGCTGTACATACCTTTTAAATATTAGGCATTTCCATCATCTGTAGAGAAGGGAAAATATGTTTGTTAGGGTATAATTGTATAAGTTGATTAAACAACAAAATGGCGGGAAACTATGGACTTAAAATGTCATGAGCACCAATATAGTTTTATAGTTATGCGTAAATCTTCTAAAGCAGGAGTGGCCAACTCCAGTCCTCAAGGTCCACAAACAGGTCAGGTTTTAACGATATCCCTGCTTCAGCACAGGTGGCTCAGTCAAAGACTGAAAACCTGACCTGTTGGTATCCCCTGAGGAATGGAGTTGGCTACCACTGTTCTTAAGGATTTCTCAGTGATGTTTTGTTATGACACAGTATCAAGACAGATTTACAACCAATTCTTGCTAGTAATAACAAAAAATAGAAATCAACCTACCACAGATCACAAATGAAGGTGTCAATCTACTTAATGGCCAAAAAGCCTGCTAGCTAAACAAGTGTATCATTATTTGTTTTAAAAAGAAATGTGAATTTTATCAATGTGTAGGTAAATAAATGACTGCTCCAACATTATTAAACTACACTATAGAAATATATGCATATTCACGGTTGTTAGTGAGACGGAACCGATCTTCTAAATAAGGATTCTTTATCACCAATATTCTAGTATTACACAACAGGGAGTCAGAACTCCTGATCACTTCTATGCTGATTTTTAATACTACAGTGTACGCATTCCAAATATTACATATGGGGGGGGGGGGGGGGGGGGGGGGGGGGTGGTATGTATTCAATTTCTAATTTGAAACTGTCCAAAGCATTAGCTGATCACACCCATGTTGCATTCTCAGCATATAAATAGCTGATCAGTTCTGCATTCTAAATCTGTGGTGTTATCAACAATGATAGCTATTAGGTCTGCTATATTTTGACTACTTCTGATGATCATTATTTCATTCCCACACCATTGCCATTTGTCCCAGAACATTTCCAAGATCGATGTTGTTTAAAACCCTAATTCCACTTCGCTTTATATATTCAGTTGTATAAACAGACTTTGCAGTACCTTTCTATCTTGATACGCTTTGTAGTAAAGTGCTGTAATGATTTTTTGTTCTGGGGAAATATTGATGTGAGAATTAGTGTTGGACGAGAGAGAATGAGAATATATATATATATATATATATATATATATATATATATATATATACTGTATATATATATATATATATATATATATCCTCTCAAACACACCCTTAGACAAGACGTGGAGAGACTTGTGCACCAAAAATGGTCACCCTTGAGATACCTGGGAAATATACTAATATTTACCTATCACATTAACTTATTTCCCAGGAATCAATCAATCTCTCTCTCTTCTGCAATACCAATATTCCTGGGTCTGGGCGAGACATTCACACAAATGTTTAAAGGTTTTTTAAGGTGGGCAAATGTAATTTTGGTTGATTAATCCACGAATATTCTCACCTGCAAATAAATGCCATATACTAGGCAATTCGTGAAGTGGTAACCCAATTTCAGTAGGTCCTACAATACCAATATTATACTGTCTTATGTATCCCTTCCACTGCAGTGTAGGACCTACTCAAATGGGTTTACCGTGACGTGGTGGTAGACTTAAAATATTTTGCCCAAAATATTAGACTCAAATTACCCATATTTATGAAGAAAGTATATAGATAAAATACATAGTAATGTACTAAATATTTTGAAAAAAAAACCCAGCTTTGTGACTTAGCGCAGCCTACAGCATCTTTGGAGCTTTAGTTGGGTGTGACTCCCTACTAGTCTGTAATGACAGTACCAGGAGTAGCAGAGTTTATTCTATGATGTTTGTTTTTGCGATTAGCTGGAGTTATTTTTGGCTTTAATTTTTCAAAACTATTCAATACTCTACACCTTAAAGCAGCAATCCCAGCTATCAATGTTTTAAAATAATCTTACCGGACGGAGCTAAATCTAATCCCCAAGAGTGCGGGGCTCTCCTGCTTCCAGAGATATTTGTAGGTTTTGACATATGGAGGCGGACTACACCAGGGGTAGCCAACTCCAGTTAGTCAAAGTCTGAGTCACTTATTGAGACTCCTGAAGCAGGGAGGTCATGTAAACCTGACCTGTTGGTAGCCCCTGAGGACTGGAGTTGGATACCCCAGGACTACACACATGGCTGCCGGAGTGCCCATATCTGTCAGCTTGCCAGCTGGACCACAACTGTCCAATGTCTCTTTTCTCTGAAGGTCGTCTTATTCATGCCAAAACTTTAGGGGCTTATTTTATAAACTCCAAAGCAGACTCTAAGCACGATCGGCCAAAAACTTCCTTAGCTTAATTTAACTTAGTTCAGAGTTTATTGAATCAGACTCTTAATCTTCCTACCATAATCCAAATCACGTCCTATGGTATTGCTTCTACCTGTATACTTCTGGGGTTGTCAAGCTTCAACTTCAATCCTAGCCAGATACCCCCCCCAACATTCTACCAAGCTTCAATCAACTAACACCACCACACTTGAACTGTTTTTTTTATTTAGTATTATCTCATTATAGAATGCCCAGAGAAGGGACAGCACCAAAGTCCATCATATACTTTTTCCCACCATGCTGTCACATCACAGATATGTACTCTCTGTAGGATAGAGGAGGCAATCATCTTTTGGACCTCCTGCATTTACTATCGTGTGAATGAGGTTGGTCACAGCTGGCAAAATCAAATAATGTTTGTAATCTTTAATTTGTCTATTCATGAAGTCAGAATTGACAGGGCATTTCTCTTGTGTGATGCATAGCTAATTATAGCTGTGTTCTGTCCTCGGACTGTAAACAGCAAAAATAATTATGGGTAATTTATGTGGTCTATTATTGTAAACAATATCCAATTTCCCTCTTCCTCATTCTCCAGCATTCTTCTCATTTTAGGTTGGACTATATAATGTGTAGTAATGTGTATATTAAACAAAGACGAAAGCAGTTTCAATTAAGTAAACCATTTAGTAGCTATGTAAACATACTATAATAGTATAAGTTGTTATAGTTCTCCTTTAATGGCAACTTGGAAATGTCTAAGAATCAGCTAAAAATGAAAAATAACAAATGTACCTATAACATTACATTCATAATTATCTGGGGTCAGCATTCCTTCTGTTCAGAATTCTGAAGTTTTAATTTAGAACATTTCCTCACATTCCCATATGTATACTACTTCTGACATCAGTGACTAAAGTCTTGCGAATTTAGGATACCACAATTAATACAACATAGTGACCCTATCTGTGAGGTGTCAATTTCTACTATATTGAGTATCTAAAATATCTTTTGACATAACAGTCAGAGCTGTAAATATGCCGTTTATATCTTCTTTATTTATATAGCACCATTTATGTACGTACAGTAGGGCTTAACAGCAGTAATACACGTGGCATAATAATATAACACATAATGGGAATAAGCACTTCAGACATAAAATATTAGGAAAAAGGAGTCCCTGCCCCGAAAAGCTTACAATCTAAGTGGAAAGTAGGAAGAACATGAAGAGGCAGTAGGAAAGTTCTGGTAAGTGCGTCTGCAAGGGACCAAGGTTGATGTGTGAGGTGTATAGTATCAGCCACAGAGCTACCCATATCCTTTCTTTAAGGAGGTGTGTTTTAAAATGGTTCTGAAAGTGGGTAGAGAGGGTGCTAGTTGAATATTGAGGGGAAGGGCATTCCAGAGGTGTGCGGCAGTGAGAGAGAAAGGTTTAAGGTGAGAAAGGGCTTCAGATACAAAAGTGGTAGAGAGAAGACATCCTTGAGGAGAACGCAAGAGTCGGGATGCTGTATAGCGAGATATTAGGGCTGAGATGTGCGGTAGTCAATCAAGGGTTCACTATATGGCAGCTTTTCAAAGCTCTTGGGCCCTGTGGGCCAAAAGGAAGTTGTGACATCATCCGGTGCGGCTTCCTATTGGCCCATGTGGCTGGGGGCTTTAAACTGCAGGAGATACCGGCAACCCCTTCAGAAGTAAGTATCTATGTAAGCAAGGGTCCCCAGAGCTGAAAAGTATGGGGTTGAGCTCCGGAGAGCCCTTGTTTCAAACCTGTAATAAAAAATGAAAAAAAGCTTGGATTGCGAATTTAAAACTAAAACGTGAAGTGCCTCGTTACATTTGCAAGTGACACAGCACACGAGCACATTGTAAAGGAAAACATCATATTTTTAAGGACAGCAAAGACTCCAGCATCAACCTACCTGCTAGCCCTTCCTTTCTATTCCACATGGGTTTATTTCTTGGCAAAAGGAAGACATTAAAGATTATTTAGTAATTTTAGCATACGGTTTATTGATCTTGGAATATTCTGTTGCTGACTTTAGAGATAATCTACAAAGCGCCATGTGAGTAACTAATAGTAGAGCAAACTCTTAATTAACATCTCGGTTATACCATTTTTAAGTGTGATGGCAAACAAAGCAATAATTTTATTGATTATCAATATTTTCCTGCAGAATTCAGAAATAACCTAGAACATATAATACACAATAATACAGTGTATACTAGCTACTAGCATATAACGTAAACTAGCTACAGATAAACCCCGTTATACCGCGCCTCGTTATACCGCGATTCGGTTATAACGCGGTTTTCCCGTGGCTCCCGTTTAAAAAAAAAAAGTTTTTAAATTTTAATTTTTTTTTGCACTGCACACACTGCACACACTGACACACACTGCACACTGCTCACACTGCACACACTGCTCATTGCTCACACTGCTCACACTGACACACTGCACACTGCTCATTGCTCACACTGCACACTGCTCACACTGCACACACACTGCTCATTGCTCACACTGCACACTGCACACACACTGCTCATTGCTCACACTGCACACACACTGCACACTTCACACTGCACACACTGCACACACACTGCTCACACTGACACACACTGCACACACACATTGCACACTCACTGCACACAGCCCTCACAATACACTCACATGTCAGCAGCCCACCCCCCCCTCACATGTCAGCAGCCCACCCCCCCCTCACATGTCAGCAGCCCACCCCCCCCTCACATGTCAGCAGCCCACTCCCCTCACATGTCAGCAGCCCACCCCCCTCACATGTCAGCAGCCCACCCCCCCTCACATGTCAGCAGCCCACCCCCCCTCATGTCAGCAGCCACCCCCCCCTCACATGTCAGCACGCCCACCCCCCCCTCACATGTCAGCAGCCCCCCCCTCACATGTCAGCAGCCACACCCCCCCTCATGTCAGCAGCCCACCCCCCCTCCCTGTCAGCGCCACCCCCCCTCACATGTCAGCAACCCAACCCCCCCCCCCCTCACATGTCCGCAGCCACCTCCCCCCCCTCACATGCAGCAGCCCACCCCCCTCAAATGTCAGCAGCCCAACCTCCCCCCCCCTCAAATGTCAGCAGCCCAAAACCACCCCCCCCCCCCCCTCACATGTCAGCAGCCCAACCCCCCCCTCCCTCTTGCAGCAGCAGCAGCAGCAGCAGATCTGGCTGGGAGGACACAGACACACGTTGCCACGCACCGCAAAACCAGGAGGCTGGGAGGAAGAGGGGCTGGGAGGAAGAGGGAGGGGGGCTGGGAGGGAGAGGGGGGCAGGTCTCTGTTTTGGGGTCACCCCTGTGCCCTGGCTGGGAGTGAGGGGGGCAGGTCTCTATGGGGGATCCCCCCTCCCTGTGAGGGGCAGATGAGGCTGGACAGAGGCAGCCCCGTCCACTCCCAGAATGCTTTGCTTCTAGCAGCATCTGACTCCGGTCCCAGCTTTCCTCCTGGGGGCTCCGTCTCCATTTTGCAGCCTCTCTGCAGCGTTGTACTTGTGACCGTAAGTACAACGTGCGGCTGACATGTAACCCACCCTCCTGCACCCAGAGAGGGGCACTGACCTGCGGGGGCATACCTCGGGGGGGGGGGGGGGGAGGAAAAGGGAGGGGGGAGGGAGAGGGAGGGAGGGGGCGGAGAGGGAGGAGGGATGAATCGCCGCCATTTTTTTAAAACTTTTTTTAAATTTATTTATTTAATTAACTCCCTCCCTCCTGATCAGGCGCGCGGCGGCCATTTTAAAAAAAAAATTTGCGCGACCCCGTTACTAACGCGGTGGTCTTGGGGTGGACCCCGAGGACCGCGTTATAACGGGGTTTACCTGTATTTGCTATATCAAGCAGAAGAACAGATGATATTTGAATATAATTGTACCATTCATTATATTTTATATTTAGACCCTCAAATATTTTCCATCCGTTAGTGCATTGGTGGGCAACAGGCAGCTCGAGGGCCGCATGCGATGCTGCAGGGCTTCCCCTGCGGCCCTCCAACTGAAGGCTGCTGCAGCAGCCCCATCTCTCTCTCCAGGGCAGAGGAAGTGGAGATGTAGTTGGTGTGGATTGTAGCTTCTCCTCACCTAGGGTGACCATTCGTCCCGGTTTTTGCTAGGCTGTCCCGGTTGCCCGTCCGTCCCGGGAATGTCCCAGTTTTTCTCCCTGGTGTGCGGGGGAGTCGGCGACAATCCGCGGGGGAAGGGGGTGGGGAGAGGGGGGGGTGCGCGGCGATGCTTGGGGGGAGCGAGCGGCGGCACAGAGGAGGAGGGTGCGTCAGCCTGGTAGTATTTTTTCCATGTTAGAATGCCGGAGGGGGAGGAGGGGGGAACTGGGCTTTAGAGAGTAGAAGCAGGGGATTGGTTGGAGGTCAGAGGATCTCGGGGGCGGGGCTTTCTACCGGAGCCGGATGGAGTGAGCTTCTTCTCTCTGTGTGTGTGTGTGTCCTGTCTGTGTGTCTGTGTGTGTGTCATAGGGGGAGGGGTATGAGAAGGGGGAGATATGAGGAGCTGAGGGGAAGGTATGAGGAGGGGGAGATATGAGGAAGGTATGAGGAGCTGAGGGGAAGGTATGAGGATGGATGGGGAAGGTATGAGGATGGATGGGGAAGGTATGAGGAGGGATGGGGAAGGTATGAGGAGGGGAGGAGGGATGGGGAAGGTATGAGGAGGGATGGGGAAGGTATGAGGAGGGGAGGGGAAGGTATGAGGAGGGGAGGGGAAGGTATGAGGGGGAGATATAAGGAGGGGGGAGATATGAAGGGGGAGATGGTAATTATGAGGAAAGGATGGGGAGGTAGAGGTATGAGGAGAGGAAGGTATGAGAGGAGGGGAGGTATATGGAGAGTTGGGGGAGGTATGAGGGGAGGAGAAGAGGGGGAGGTATAAGGAGAGGGGGAAGTATGAGGAGAGGAGGAGGAAGTATGAGAAGGGGAGGGGCTGTGTGTGTGTCACTGTGTGTGCACGTATATTGGGTAGAGAGGTTGAGTGTGGGGAGGGGAGAAAAATACATGGGGGTGGGGGCGTAAGAGAGAGGCGGGGAAGGAATGGGTGACTGGGGAGTGTGAGGTGGGGTGAAAGTGAGGAGGTGTGTGAGAAGGTTTTTTTTTTCGCAAGGCCGCCGAAACGTGGGTAGGGGGCCCCAGGGGAAATGTTGTTCCTGGGCCCCGGGAAAGCTGTCTGCGGCCCTGCATGACAGTGATGTCACTGACTGCCACGAGGAGAGCAAGAGACCCTATTTTGCAAAGTGTAATATACACACAAGGTCAGGAATGTCACATTTTTAAAAGTCTTCATTTTAATTAATGCCTACATTTTTTAAATTTAATTTTAATTTATGTCAATTAATTATTTATTTAATTTTAATTTGTTAACTATTTTAATTTTAAGTAATGTCTTCATTATTTATATACACACAAACACACACTGCAGGGCCCACCTCCTATACACACAGACACACACTGCAGCCCCCACCAACGGGACGCATTATGGTGCCGAGGCATCACGTGATGCCACATTGTCATGGCAACATGTCACCGCCTGACGGCAGTGTCTCGTTGTCATGGCAACGGGGTGCGTCACGTGATATAATTTGTTTTATAAATAATTTTTATTGTCACCCTATCCTCACCCCATCAGCTGCTTAGTGACAGTGCGCTAATGCACATGGCTCCTTTCCAGGGACTAGTGCTAATCATTAGTTCCCAATGTAAGAAGAGGAGTGGGACAGTATTCATCAGTACACAGTATGCAGCTAAGCAGAGGTGATAGAAGCTCCTACCTGTTGCTGCAATGTCCCTTCTGCCTGTGCGAAACAAAACAGAAAAAAGAAGCACTCACAATAACAGCTGGTATCTTGCCACAGGTGCACGTCGCTCCAATCAAGTGGAAGATTTAATGCCAAAGATGAAAAAGATCAAACTGCACTCCATTGGTCTTAAAAAAATAGAAGATGTATTACATAGCAAAAAAATATGAATGTTTCGGTCCCACTATCAGACCTGTATCTTAACAAAGGTCTGAAAGTGGGACCGAAACGTTGATATCTTTTGCTATATCGCAGTGGAGTGCAGGTTTTTCTTGTCCTGATATTCAGCCACTCTGGGGCCTATGTACGAACTGTCGCATTAAAAATACTTTTTTCATTTTTTTGCGTGGCCAGAATTGGACTGCGCTAGGTGTACATATGTTAATGGTATACACTGAAAAACAATGCATCTGTGCGCCAAAAAGAGAATGTGCGTCAACATTGTCTCCCAAGTTCAACTTCACATAAACCTGAGGAAAAAGTCTGTTTACATTGTTAGCGCATAATTAAGCTGCTATGTACTATAAAAAAATGGATTTGACACGACACGGATATTTCATTAAACTGTAGGTTAACAACATTTTTTTTGCACAATATGGATATTATAAATAATAGAAGACTAATAATATTAATACCTATAACAAATCTAAATAAACAAAAAATACACATAATTGTGTTTTCATTTACATTGTAAATGAAGTCTGTTTACATTGTTAGCGCATAATTAAGCTGCTATGTACTATAAAAAAATGGATTTGACACGACACGGATATTTCATTAAACTGTAGGTTAACAACATTTTTTTTGCACAATATGGATAATATAAATAATAGAAGACTAATAATATTAATACCTATAACAAATCTTAATAAACAAAAAATACACAGAACTGTGTTTTCATTTACATTGTATCAGTCAAGTATTCAACATGACGCAATGCGTAAAAATTCATTTCAAACAACGAATTATGCTTCCTAGCACTACAATTGTAACATAAAAAAAATAATAAAATCAACACTTCTGTGTTGCTGCATCAATCAGTGTCTGGCTCAGGGCCAGTGAAGGTTAATTCTAGCTCTGTCTACTAAGAAAATGAGAGGGCTTTAAAATGAGTTGCCAGGAAACTAATACCATTTCCCTGTCCCAAGATCAAAAGAAACATTAAGGCAGCGTTGGTTCAAAGTAATTTTTCATTGTTATGCAACTATGCATACTGGTGCAGATGACAAACTGTTTTACACACTACACATCTCGGTTAATGTTTAGACTGAAGCAGCTGGGAAAGACTTCTGTTATATGTTCATCTACCGTATTTATGAGAAAATAGACTTTAGTGCAGGCAGAAAAAAATGATCCTGGAAAAACAAGATGCCTTTCTGAAAGGATGCCTTTCTGAAAGGACTGCGGCTGTTCATTATGGAACAATCTCCAATTAGTAAAGTAAAGATGGACCCACAGCACTCAATATAAAAAAACTTGCATCCACAAGTGATGAGAAAAAGTACTCTAATTGTCAATAGTGGAAAAAACACCACAAAGTTTGAAAAATGTACAGAGTGATATTGAAGAAGTGTCCCATAGATCCCACTCTGATAACAGGGCCCAATTACTGGGGGGGGGAGGGGAGAGAAACACTGGGGAACAAGGAACACATCACTCAAACAAGAAACATCACAACTAACAGACTAGCACTAAAGTGTATACAGAGCATGAATGTCAGGACAGCTAATAATAGCTATAGGAAAGACTGTCCAATTACAAGGTGGGCGACGTTTCGGGCACTATGGTCCTTCTTCAAGCCCGTTCCCACCAATGAGTGGTACTTCCTTCAAACAAGTCCTCTGGCTAGCCATCTTTATTTTAGTATTCTTTGAGAATTAGGGGATTCTCTCACCCTCGTGCTCCATTTCTATTGGTCATAAGATAATTAGATAATTGAAGTGGTGCTGTGTGACTCTATTTAAATCTCCAATTAGTGTTTGGTATAGAAAGCTTTATAACATCAAATTAAAGGATTACACAAAGAAACGAAGAGGAAAGGACATACAATCTAAAAGAAACACTTTCCTAATAACAGAATGTGTGACAATAGGGCCTATCTATATTCAATATTCTAACACTCCAGCACACAAAAGGTTAATAGGAGTTAGACGTTACATTTTAAAAATACATGTTTTGTTTCATTGGGTTCAGGCCACAATGACCCAGACACAGTTTTCTGTATTCATGTCTAAAAGTGGGGTTCTCAGAGCAACCCGATCTGTGATTGTGGGGTACATAACCTAAGACAACAGTTTACAGTAAGTTGTCAACACAGACTTCCTTTCCTATTGTTACTGTCATGTCTGAAGTGCTTATTCCCACTGTGTTATATTATTATGGCGCGTGTATTACTGCTGTGAAGTGCTACAGTATGTATGTATGTATGTATGTATGTATGTATGTCTGTCTTTATTTATAGACTCTTTTTCCGCTGTCACAGAGGAGGATGTGTCATTGCTGATCTCTTCTTCTCCCTCTACCACCTGCCCTATTGACCCCATTCCCTTCTATCTCCTAAAACCTCTTGCTCCCACTATAATCCCTATGCTCACACACATTTTTAACTCCTCCCTCTACTCTGGTACCTTTCTTTCTTCCTTCAAACATGCAACAGTTATACCATTACTCAAAAACAGCAAGCTTAACTCTACCTGTCTTTCTAACTATCGGCCTGTCTCCCTCGTGCCTTTTGCCTCTAAACTCCTTGAACGTCTTGTATTCTCTCGCTTGCTCCATTTTCTCAACACCCATTCTCTCCTAGACCCTCTACAATCTGGCTTCCGTACTGCCACTCCACTGAAACAGCACTCACTACAATAACTAATGACCTCCATGCTGACAAAGACAGAGGTCATTACACTCTGCTCCGAACACTCGACCTCTCTGCAGCATTTGATATTGTGGACCAGGGGTGCGCAATCTTTTGGCACTGTGCCCCCCCATGCCAGCACTGCCTCCATGTTCGCGCCCCCTACCTTCCTGCAGCGTCATTTGACACCGCATTGCCATGGTGACCCACCGTGGGTCATGTGACATCACGTCACGTGACCCCACGGCGTTATTTGACACCGCGTCACCATAGCAACGGGTCGTCTGATTCAAGGTAAGAATTACTTACAGAGGCCTCGCGCAGTCCCCGGCATTTAATTTAAATGTCTTGGGGAAGAACTCAGGGCCTTTGTAAGTGCCACGCCCCCCAAAAAATCTTGTGCACCCTGCTGTGAACCACCCTCTTCTCCTACACATTCTCCATACTCTTGGTATTTGTAACAAAGCTCTATCCTGAATCTCCTCTTACTTCTCCCATCGCACTTTCAGTGTCTCTTTTGCCAACACCTCCTTCTCTATCGATCTCTCTGTGGGGGTACCCCAGGGCTCTGTCCTGGTACCTCTTTTCTCTTTACACACTCTCTCTAGGTGACCTAAGCACATCTCTTTGTTCAAATATCACCTCTATGCTAATGACACACAAATTTACCTTTCAACCCCTGACCTTACACCTGTTGATCAGACTAAAGTTTCTGAATGCCGAAATATAGCTAATTTTAGGGACCCTGCACAGAGATTACTTAGTCAGCTGGATAGCTAGATGTATTAAACCTTGTTGCATACACAAGTCTCGTGCTCTCAGGTGTACTGTTCTTGACAGAAGGGAATTACTTTTGCAAGAGAACCCTACTGTATATCATATCTCATTAGGAAAAAAAAATTTGTTACTTAAAACTCTAGAAAAAGGAAACTATTTTAAGAATGGCTACAATAAAAAAAAATGATCAATCTCCTTTGTGGCTGCAGACGTATTTAAGGAAAAGTCAGACCCAGAGGGTCTTACCCCAACAGTGGAGGTAAATACATCTTCAAACTATTTTTGTCACAGAGGACCCCAAAAAATTTACAAGATTAGGTAGACAAGTAGAAAGGGGTTTCCCAGGAGACAACAGCAAGGTATCAGTGAGAGCAACTTGAGAAATAAGAGCAGGTAGAGATCAAATGTAGTAAATTCATAATAACTTCTCACTCATTGATGCTTCTCGGGAAAAACAAAAGAAGCCTGAGGATAAATCGTGGACAAAAGGATGAGTTTCATAGGACCTTGCAAAGAGAGAGCAATCACACACAACTGTAACCCCCAGATTCATAAAGCTCTAGTAACTGCTGTCATTATTTCCCATTCAAGTCAATGGGAGATAATGCCTTTGTGGTTTCATTAACCTGTGAAGGTGCCTGATGAATCTGCAGGTACGATTTGTAGACTGTGATATTGTGACGCTAGCTGGGGCCCCTCCTGAATTATACAAAAAGTCTGTATTGCAAACAAAAAATTGGGGGGTAATCCATGCCTAGTAGTTACAAACTGCATTATCAAGTCCATCGATTAATTTCCAGGAGTAAAAGCTCACATCTACTGTAGTTTATAGAAGACCAAAAAAGTTCTTTAAACAGAAGGATTGATGGAGCCGAGAAAGTGCAGCGGTATAACTAAAAAATTGTGCCTCGCCATGTGCTGACTCCGATGCAGTGCTAGGTCCAGATTTGGGCAGTCAGCATACTACTCTGCTTATGCCCTTTTCTTTTTCAGTTAATATTGTACGTTAAAGACACGGTATGAGTATGCAGCTAGGAATACAATTGGCCTTACCTCCATAAAGGTATTGAATTATAGTGTTACTGATACATTCCATTATAGGAGTAGGTCTTTGGTCACTTGATTTTGTATTGCTAAATATTTATTTGGAGGTGTATGGTCCCTCGACTACGCCTCTAGTTGCCTACCTCCGACCTCTGCTTGTGACCCCAACTCCGACATCACCGCTCTGCCTGTCCTGCCATTTCCAGCAAGTGGGATCCACTCCACAGTTGCCATAATACTTGACTGAATAAACTAGCCCTACCATGGATCCCGCTGGTTCTGGACCTTCGCTGGCTCAGCAATGAACTCTAGACATTTCTGAAATTCAGGGGCTAGTCACTAACCTTCAACGTCAATTCAACAACTTACGGGATCAGGTGCATGAACTGCAGGACAACCCTGTTTCACAAGACCAAGTCCGGGATATACGTGGCCGGATTGCAGACACGGAATCTGCGCTGCAATACCTGCATAATTTTCCACCAAACGCACCAGCCCACCCAGCCTGTCTAACTCACCTGCCACCTTCCTCTTCCGGAGAAGTTCGGCAGGGACCCACGCCAATTCCAAGGGTTTTTCAACCAGTGCAGACTCCAGTTTCTGACGCAACCTACCCGCTATCCCATGTACACTCTAAAGGTTGGGATGATCATCTCTCTTCTCAAAGATGAGGTCCTTACTTGGGTCACCCCGATGCTGGAGCAGGATAGTCCAATCCTAAGGGACCTGCAGGAATTCAAAGACGACATGAGGCTGATGTTAGACGACCCAAATCGTTGTGCGACCACCGAAACAGTCTTGGTTAATCTTCGTCAGGGAAGACGCCCGGCAGCAGAATACGCTTCAGAATTCTGTAGATGGGTTGCTGAAACTAATTGGAATGAAGCTGCACAGCAATTTCATTTTCGCAGGGGTTTCTCTGGACAAATCAGAGATGAACTTGATCGGGTTATGGCCCCAGAGGGTTTTGAAGAGACTGAAGGATCACGGAAAGGAGAATGGAGAGACAGGGAAGCATGTTTAACAACACTGGCTTGAGAAATGCTGATATGTCCGCATTTTCCAGAGCCACCTCTGGTTCACTCCCTGAAGTTGAGCCGATGCAGGTGGATATCATTTTAGGACCTATTTCCTCCGAAGAACGGAATAGACACTGTTCGGAGGACCTCTGCTTATTTGGGGTGAATTCAGGGCACTATCTCGCCAATGGCGCAACCAAATCCCCGCGATCTGTTCCGGGCCCTAAGAGAGAACAGCTGCATGCCCTTTCCCAAACGGTCTTCTCCACAGCTCAGGATCAAAAGGAATCCCCGCCTAGATATCCAAACCTCCTTGTTCTCGTTATTCTTGAGGAAGGAACTCGTCATCTCTCCACAACCGCAATGATCGACTTTATGGACATAGAATTTGCCAAAACTCATTTGGTGCCGGCCTACCCAAGGAGTAAGTAAGGATGGAAATCGTTGACTGCTCCCCTTTGAGCTCTGGACCTGTCACCCATGAAACCTACAGCTTGACGTTGCTTATGGACCCTAATCATCAGGAGACAATTTCAATTAACCTCCTACCTTCACCCCAGTTTCCAGTGATTTTAGGAATCCCGTGGCTAATGATACATAACCCACAAATTGACTGGAAGACTCGGACAGTCACATTCCTTTCGGAGCACTGCCAGCTTTCCTGATTGCCTAAAATTCCTGCGCCAGAGTGCATAAGCATGCACCATATGTCTACCGCTAAAGAATATCTGTAGCTCATCCAAAACGCGGAGTTCCTAGATGTCGGTGACAAGAAAAAAAGCTGATAAACTTCCCCCTGATCATCCCTATGACTGTCCCATCGAGTTACTACCAGGCACCTCCATTACTTTTGGAAGGATCTATTAACTCCAGGTGAAGGGAATTACTTTGAAGTTGAATTAATGACTAAAAAAACTCCACCTTATGATTGTCTCTGGTTCTATGAGACTGGGATTGAATAATACAAAAAGTATCGAAGAGAGAAAAACAAAGTAACAAACCATAAGATAACAGTACGTACTTCACTCACTCATACCAATCAGAAAAATTAGACCTACAATATTGTACAATATAGAGATGACTCCTTGAAAAAAGAACACAAATGTGTCCAAAAAGGAGATATCTAGATAACCATATTACTGTGGACCCAGGGAAAGAAACTGAAATTAAAAAAAAAACAACTGTAAAAGAAATTAACATAAAAACATAGTACTTCATGGAATTATAATCATAATTGAGCCAATATTGTCAAAATACTATATTGAGTAAATGCATGATGAACAATTTTTACAGGTCTATGTAAAAGTCTTTTTTAAGCAATCATTTTGAAGTACAGTATTATACATACAAAATGTAGAATCAAACAAACAAATAGAATAATAATAATAATAATTTGAACAAACCAATATTTAAACATATAATATGGGAAATATAAATGTACATAAAATGATGCAATTCCCAATCTGTACTGATCCTGGAGGGAGCTAAAGTACCTAAAGAATGAATCCAAAACATCTCCTTTCTATTGAGGGCATTCAATCTGTCACCTAACCTGTTCAATACCCCAAAATGTAAGGGTGGATAAACTACCATATGAGCACTAAGAAAAATGTCTGGACCGGAATCCTCATATCTTCATGTTTTATGGATGTGCTCCATGATTCTATGTTTTAGTGGCCTAATGGTACATCCCATATATTCACTACCACAACTGCATGTTCGATAATAAATGACGTAGCTTGTGTTGCGATTAATTAAAGATCTAAGCTTGTAGCCATTGTCAAGTATTTTTGTGGGTTTGGCAAAGGGGCAGCCCTTACATTGTCCACATTTGAAAAATCCCTTGGTCAGACATTGAGTCCCCCTAAATCCTGGATTAGAATAAAAGAAACTGTGGAAACATGAGTAGCCAATGATTTGGACTTCCTAAATACTACTCTAGGACCCGTACGAATGAAAGTTTTGAGATCTTTATCCAAAGACAAAATACTTGAATGTCTTGAAATAATAGATTTGATCTGATTTGCTTGGCTACTAAATCTAGTAATAAACAAAGGAGTAGAGGACATCGCCACGTGATTGAACGCTCTCTGAAGTGTATTTAGACCTATCCATTCTTATAAATTGTTCAATTCTTTCAAATTTCTTTTGCTCACTTGCTGCAAGAAAATTGAATCTCTCCTTGTGATAGGCACAATTAAAAGCTTAATGTATATAATCTCTTTTATAACCCCTATAAATAAATCTGGAGGCCAGTCATGTGATTGTTTAAGAAAGGACTTGAGAGGAGAATGTGAGAGAGTAGTCGAGTGTGACCCCTAAGCAGCGTACTTGGGCTACTTGGTGAATGATGGTACTTCCAACAGTAATGTGGAAGGAGGTAGTAGGGCCAGGTTTGGGAGGAAGTATAAGGAGCTCTGTTTTTGCCATGGGTCATCCAGGATGATATAGCCCAGAGACATTCAAAAACTTTGATCTGTACAGCAGGTGTAAGGTTAGGGGTTGAAAAGTAAATTTGTGTGTCGTCAGCATAGAGGTGATATTTAAACCCAAGAGATGAGATTAGGTCACCTAGAGAAAGTGTGTACAGAGAAAAGAGAAGAGTTCCCAGGACAAAGCCCTGGAGTACCCCCACAGAGAGATCGATGGAGGAGGAGCTGTTAGCAGAAGAGACACTGAAAGTACGATGGGAGAGGTAAGCGGAGATCCAGGATAGAACTTTGTTACGAATACCAATACCAATGTGAAGGAGAGGAGGGTGGTCCACGATGTCAAATGATGTAGAGAGGTCGAGTAATATGAGCAGAGTGTAATAACCTCTGTCTTTGGCAGCATGGAGGTCATTAGTTATTTTAGTGAGGGCTGTTTCAGTCGAGTAAGCAGTGCGGAAGCCAGATTGTAGAGGTTTTAGGAGAGAATAGGTGCTGAGAAAATGGAGCAAGCGAGAGAATACAAGACGTTCAAGGAGTTTACAAGCAAAAGGCAGGAGGGAGACAGGTCGAAAGTTAGAAAGACAGGTAGGCTCAAGCTTGCTGTTTTTGAGTAATGTTGCATGCTTGAAGGAGGAGGGGAAAGTACCAGAGTAGAGGGAGGAGTTAAAAATGTGTGTGAGCGTAGGGGTTATAGTAGGAGCAAGAGGTTCTAGGAGATGGGATGGAATGGGGTCAAGAGGGCAAGTAGAGGGAGTAGAGGAGACCAGCAGTGACACATCCTCCTCTGAAGATATGTAGGATATATAATGTCTATAGAAAGGCAAGGCAGCAGTAAACCAAAATAAATACATATATACACATACATACTGTTCATATATACACAAAGAATAACTGATACAAAGAACAACTCCTGCTCAGCCAATAATGAAGATAGTGATGGAGGATCAACGTGCATGCAGGATAATTGGTAATCAGAAACAAGGGAGAACAGGCTCTGCATTATTGCACTCATGATCTAAGTATATGGATGAATTAAAACTCATCATTTTTTAATTATGTACTTATTAAAGATTTAAGTGAATACAAAGAATAGTAAACCAACATATTAAGATAGATACAACAATAATTAAAACTGGTCCAAGACAGGTCCAGAATATTTAAGTAAATATTTGGACGAAGGAAAATAGGGGCTGGGGGAAAATAATACTATCGTTCACTATGGTAGGTCACACCTGAATTAATCAGCTAGTATTGCCAAAGAAAGCCTAAACATGTCCAAACTCCTATAGAAGAAAGTGTTAGTAGGGGTTACTTTCAAACAGGTCTTTATGTTAAATGAGGATTATAGCTCTCAGTTGAAAGACCTGTGAACACTCCTGCAGTAACTAAATACTGTATATTACTAGAAGCAATAGCCTTAGTCTCCCAGTGAACATCTAAAAGAGACAGATATATCAGTTAGGTCACGTGCCCAATTATTTACTTAAATATTCTGGACCTGCCTTGGACTAGTTGTAATTATTGATGTATACATTAATGTTAGTTTACTATTCCTTTCAATTCACTTATAATTTTTTTTAATTATGTACTTATTAAAGATTTACATTTTAATTAATTCATATACAGTATTTAGATCATGAGTGCAATACTGCAGAGCCTGTTCTCCCTTGTTTCAATATATACACAAACACACAACGAGGGAAGGTCAGCCACAGGAGAGACTGTGCGTTTAAGCTCAATCAGTCATACTGTAGTTGTCCATGACTGCACTGCTCTCAGAGATTGCAACCAGAATGCATCAAGTAGTGCTATGCAAGGCATTGTGGTGCCCATTCTGGGAGAGCACAGTGGTAACCGGTTTTCTTTCTGAGGGTGAGGAAGCCTCATGCATACAAATACACATATGGCCAATTTAGAGGGTTCCCAGACAAAACCTCTGGTTCTGGGGACCTCTCAGTTTCCCAGATATTTACCTCTTTATGTACCAGTGTTTCTGCTCCCTTTTGGGAAGTCAATATGGCCGCCATCCAAGCCTCACTCACATAAACCAACAGGAAGCCGCAATGTCATCAGTGCATGACATCACTGCTTCATATTGAATGCTCCCGTTGACCATCTTTGATTTTATATAGAATATCTCAGGAACTGGGGGGTCCTGAAGCTAAGAATAGTGCAGTTCAGCTCCCGTGGACCACTGGGTTCAGATTCAGGTTCTGTAAAAAAAAAAAACAAAAAAAAAAAAAACTGGGGGATTGCTGCTACATTTCCAGAACCTTACATCAATTAGTCAGGGCTCTCTCAACACACAGACACAGTAATGCTCTTCTATTTGGAGTGTGTAAACTGGGCATTACATTTCACTTTTAAAAATCAAGATGCACAAATAAATATTACTCGCCCAACCCAACAGTATCAATTTTAAAGGGAAAATGTAAATTCTAAAAATTAAAATAGGACAATGGTTTCAACACACACACACACACACACACAAGAAAATAAAACAAATGAATATGACAAGTATCCTCTTTATTGCCAGAGTAGGCTGCAGCACGAAATATGGTACTGGCCCAATGGAACTGAAAATGTAGCAAAATTAAACATAAAAATAGGTATCTCTTTACAATGTGTTTATTGTACAACTGCTGTTGTCTGTGTTATAAGGTTCTAACTTTTGTTCAAACTGTGAAATTTGACAAATTTGAGATCAAACTTAAGTTTGAAAGAAATCTTCATTTTCGTTATGTATTATTATTTTATTTAGCTGGTCTGAGCAACCTTCTTCAACATCAGAATCTTTATTTCATTTTAAATTCAAATTTTTAGCTCCTACCAAGAATTTGGATTGAGTACTTACTTAACATAATAGGGCTGAGATACTGTGCCAAACATTATAAGTACAGTACATGTCTGATATATGTACATAGGGATTTAATAGCTTTGTATTCCCATCAGAGGACTCCAATATAATAATTAAGAAGGCAAACAAAAGGTGTGGAAGTAGTTGTGAAAAAATCTGAACAATATAAAATTGAGGCTTTAGGCAGTTAGGTGATATGCTCACTTACAGAAAACTTGACTTTGACCCTATGGTAAAATATCCCACCGAGATTTGTGACATTGTACAAATGGCATAACACAATACAGGCATACCCCGCATTAACGTGGGCATGTATGTAAAGCGAAAATGTACTTAAAGTGAAGCACTACCTTTTTCCTACTTATCAATGCATGTACTGTACTGCAATCGTCATATACTTGTATAACTGATGTAAATAACTCATTTGAAACAGGCTCTATAGTCTCCCAGCTTGCGCAACACTTCGGTACAGGTAGGGAGCCAGTATTGCTGTTCAGGACGTGCTGACAGGCGCATGCGTGAGCTGCCGTTTGCCTATTGAGCGATATGTACTTACTCGCGAGTGTACTTAAAGTGAGTGTCCTTAAACCGGGGTATGCCTGTAGATGGATTGATGATGACATAACCCCAGACACCCACTCTTCTACCCATTACCTAAGGTACACAAATATCTTCTTTAACCCTTGGGCAGACCAAATTATTTCACCTTTAGCCTCCACTAATCAACCAATTTCACAGTTTCTATATTTTTTCTTACTGAAATCTATAGGCTACTAAAAATATAACGTGAGATTCTTTAGCTTTAGCTGGAAAATAATCAATTTTAGCGTCTATGGACATTTCAACTTTGTATGCAAATATTCTACATCAGGAAATCTTTGAAGTCATCAGAAAAATGTTTAAAACGTGATCATCAAGTTAACCAATTCATAGATTTCCTATTACTACTCTTGCATTTTCCCAAAAAATTATTTTAGATTCAAAACATTTTTTTTTTTAACAAACTAGAGGTAGGGCTATGGGCGCCAATATGGCACCGGCATATGCAAACCTCTACATAGAGCTAGCATTTTTTATCTGGTCATACTGATCAAGTTATACTGTATGATGGCAAACTTTCTGCAACATTGTACAGAAAACCCACAGATAACACTATTTCTCCAGCAAACAGCTACCATCCACCTAATGTGTTTAAATCTCAGTAGACAAAGAGGAGAATCTGGATACTATATTAATCAACATACAAAATAGGTTCCAAAAAATGGGCTACAATAAAACGGACTTAATGCACATGAAAAAAAATAGAAAATATAGACACAGCAAAAGAATAGGACAAAATGTTATGGCATTTGTCACCTCATACACCCCAGCCAGTAAATTAATTCGCGTGGCCCCCTATAGTGATGACCATGAGTGGGATCACCTAATAGTGGGATCTAGCCACTGAGGGAAATAATGTTGCTGATATAACTATGAGGATAAGCACCCGTGTATAATGTTTAACAGGTAAATCCTCGTGGTGTACAAATACATATTATTAATAGAATCAGCAGCAATATTAGTGAGGATCTAGCAGCGCTACACTGATGACAAAGGTAGCTCAATTAAATAGTGGTGAACTCACTGCTGATAAATGTACCATGTATCCAAAAGTATATATAGCAATTATTGCAAAGTTGAACAGTAGTACTCTCTGTGTGAAGCTATCTGGTATTGATACCTAAGGATCCTGATATACCAGGTACACTGGCTAGATACAGTAGTAGGTAATACGTCAGCCAGAAAGTCAAACAAGCTATCAGATTGATGTGGTACAAAGTATCAGAATAGTGTTACATGCTGAACTAGACCTAACTAAGTTTTCTTATAAGTATCTCAACTGGTAGAAGTAGCCCGCCGTGTTACACTAAAACAGACCCATAGCGGTGCCTGATGGCGTAAATTAGGTGCCCAACACACGTTTCCCTCCAACTACAGAGCTTCGGCAGGGGAAAATTTGCGAGGGGCTCAGTAAACTAGATATTTAAAGGGAAGCAGTTGCCATGGTCCCAGATAAACAAAGTGCATTGCGCATGCATGGAAAGACATGGTAACAGAGTAATTGGGCATTGCGCATGCGCCAGCAAGTAAAGATACTCGTTGGATACATATTGCGCATGCCTGATAGAATCATTTATTCAACTCTCATACCGTTGTGCATGAGCAGGGACTTAAACTAATTCCACAGTCATGTACAAAGCGTGATAGAGCGATCAGTATACGCACGAACATTACACATGCGAGAGCAGATAAAAAATACGCATCCAGTGCGCATTGAGCATGTACAGGGACAGAGATCATTACCACCAATATATACCACGCATGCGCGGCATAATAGAGCGATCAATATATGTAAATAACAGAGTGATCAGGCATTGCGCATGCTCTATGTACGATTGTGGCAGTGGTCTATGTCCTTACTTATGCGCAATGCTCTGAGATCTGATACTATAGAGTGGCCATAGTGGACATGTCCTGCACAGGAACACGGAAAACCCTGCTACTTAAAAAGTGGGGTGGGGTGAGCTTAAACCCTGGGAGGAGGGGCCACTAACCTCCAATCAACTGATACAAGTTGAAAATGAAAATTAATAAACACACTGTCACGAGTGCTCACCATAAACAAGGCGGGACCGCGAGGCTGAGGTGGGGATATTGATAGCCACCGACCAACAACCGAGAAGGCACGTCCAGAGTGCAGAGTGGTAATCGTTTAGCCGGGTCATGGTAGGAGAGGTCAGAGTGGTCTAGGTACTTGCCGTGGTTAAGGAGAGAAGGTCAGATAGTCGTTGATGCGGTGCCAGAGTCCAGGGGTAGAGAGAATAGCAGTCGAATCCGTAACCATGGTCCAGGGGTCAGAGAAGTCGGGAGTCCGGGTGCAAGCTGAGGTCAAAAATACAAAGCAGGACAAGGCAAGGCAATAGGAAGCAAGGAGGTAAGCACACAAGAAAGTTTATGCTCAGCCAATTTGCAAAGGGGCTGGCTGAGCATATAAAGGAGAGAGAGCCAATGGGAAGGCTGCAGGGAGTGAGCATCATCAGTATGCTATATAGTGATAGGCAGGGGCGGAGCCCGTAGCAGCTGTGGAATAAGTGATCCCGTTAACCCCTTGAGTGCCTGTGTCCGTGTGGCGTCTGCACATATTCCGTGTGCGCTGTGTGCTGCCCATGTTGTCATGGAGGCGGGACCTGGGAGCGGTCCCCGTGGTCCCTGCCCTTCCAACAATGTGGTGCCTGGGCGTAAGTTGTGGCTGGCACGCATCATAGGTGACGTTGTGAGATGAGTGACTGGGACGGGACCTTATGCTCATCCTCACAGTACACCCCCTTCAGGGGCGACCTCCGGGCGTCTCAGGGATGGCTTAAGAGGGTACCTTGAGTGGAATGCCCAGATGAGCCTTCGAGCGTCTAACTGATCCCGAGATCCAGGACCGCTCCTCGGGGCCAAAGCCCCTCCAATGAATGAGGTACTGGAGCCTTCCCCTGATAACCTGCAATCCAGTACTTACTGCACTTCGAATTCTTGCTGTCTGTCTATGAGGAGGGGTTCTGGTGGTGAGACCGAGGCAGAAGAGTGAGGATCCTGTATACATGGTTTCAGGAGGGATGTGTGAAAAACGGATGGAATGCGCATTGAAGATAGTAATTGTAAGCGATAGGTAACCGGGTTGATCCTCTCGGAGATGGTAAATGGACCAATAAATCTGGGTGCTAGTTTAGCTGTGGGAACTTTTAGTCGAATGTTCTTGGTAGAAAGCCACACCTTATTCCCTGGTTTGTATGCTGGGGATCCTCGTCGATTTCGGTCCGCCTGTTCCTTCTGTAGAAAAACTGCTTTCTTGAGATTCCCTTGAATCTTCTCCCATGAGTTCTTTAACTGTTGGATCCTGTTATCCGCTGCTGGTACCCCGGATCTGGGTCCTGTCATGGGAAGGAGAAGACGCCTCACAAGGAGGAAACACGCGATGCACCGCCGTCAGAGAGGGGGGAGGGAGGGAGGGAGTGAGGAAAAGAGGGAGTAAGAGTGAGACGCAAGGGATAAATACATGCGAGGCGGGAGGGGGGAAGAGTTAGTGAGATGGATGGGAGAGAAATACATGGGTAGAGGGTGGGAAATAGAGGTGGCTCGTGAGGTGTGACATTTTGTGACTGACCCCTGTCGAACCTAATATGTATCAGCCAGATAGGGGTTCCCCGAGATTTTTCTAAATACTTCAAGGGTTCCTCCAAACAAAAAAGGTTGGAAATCACTGTTCTAACCTGAGCTATACCGTATCCTACAATAAGCAGCTACCTTACCTTGTTTCAACATTGTCCCTTATTCCCTCTAGAGTGTTAGCTCTCATGAGCAGCGTCCTCATCACCTTCTGTATCTGTTTGTGCAGGTTTGTCCTTATTTCTATTTGTATGTAACTAGGTTTATGTAATTATCAAATCTCTGTATCACGCTGCAGAATATGTTAACCCTTTATCCTAATAATAATACAGTAGTAATAATAATTAAAAGGTTAGTTAAAGAAATGTCTGTTTTTTAAAAGATTTGAGCCTTATGGATTTCCCCTAAAGGCACACTTTAGTTAAATAAATGGTTGGAGGCATTGAAACGTATTATCAAAGCGACAATTCAAAATTACATTGTGATTTATTTATCTGTTACATACCAGAAAATGAGATCTGCAAATGTTTATGGGAATAGTACATCCACTAACCAAACTTTCTCCTTTACCTCATCTTCTTGAGGAGTCAAGCAGTGTACAGCAAGGTTAGCAGGGCGGTACTCAAATTAAAGAAATGATCATTAGGTTATTATTTCATCTCATTATTAATTGCTGAATTCTTAAGAAATTGTTGACTGGCATTTGTCTGCCAATTATAGTTGTAGACTGAGATGGATATTTTATACACAAACAGCAAGCTGATATTGTACAAGCTATGTTGTTCTCTAATAAGTAATTGCTGGATGTGCATGAAATATCCTTCCTTTCTCCTTGGGTGTAGAGATATGCAGAGCTATTTGTGGTAACAACCGGCAACACAAGAATTAATCTTTCATGTCATTTAGCTAAATTATTATAATAAAGTTTGAACATTACAGATATTGCCACACCTTCATTTTGAACATCACAGGAGATGGAATTCATAAAACAAATAGTCTGAAGGAGTCTGTCTCTCAAGATGTGGTCCTTGCAAACCCCATATATTGCCTATAGCAGTGGTTCCCAATATTTTTTACACTGTGCGCGTCCTGCTACAAAATATTTGTTCTTCGAACCCCCAATGAATAAATCTTGCTGCCTACTTATCAGACTATTGCTAAGAAAACTGTTTGACCGATCCCAGGCAGTATAGTGTTTTGAGCTCTCGGGGACACACACGCTTAATAAGGTCACAAACTGCACCTCAGTGTGTGCAGACATCGTGGGTTGTATAGCTGTCAATTGCTGCGGGTGCTTACCAAGTCACGCATCACAATGCCGTACCACTGGATTGCACAATGCATTGTGGGGAGTGACTTTGGAAGCTCCTGTTGTAATTGACAACTATAACCAGGACCGTCGACAGGGGGACACAACCGGGACTCCTGTCTCGGCCCGTCAGTAGGCCCAGGCCCACTACTGGCAATATGTGCCAGATCCATCAGAGCAGAGGGGGTCTGCTGGAGGGTGTTCCTAGAGGTGCCTGTCAGAACAGAGGAGGCCTGCTGGAGGGTGTCTGCGGAGGTGACTGTCAGAGACCGATGGAAGAGAAGGCCTCCTCTGACAGGCACCTCCGTGGGCATCATCAATCCTCCAAGGCAGCAGGCAGGAAAAACTCTGCTCCACAAGCCTCCCCCCTCAGATTTTGCCCTCCCTGCCCCCAAGCCCTTAATAATACCACCAGGCCCATACTTCTATCTCTTTCTCACCTCCCTCTTCACCCCCCCTCCCCTCCCAGGCTCATATCTCCTTCCCCCCTGAGGGACACCGTATGCACCGTTGAGTAGGGTGATCAATTAAGGGGCCAGCTCTTTTCATTTGTCCTGGGCCCCAAGATTTCTGTTTGGCGGCCCTAGCTATACCACCCATGCTGAGGTGCAATTTAGGACCTTACCAAGTGCGCAAACCCCACAAACTCCCCACCATTACATATATTTTGGGGCAAACACCTTGGAGCCCCCAGGAAAACCCATAGGGGTTCCTGAACCACCTGTTTGGAATGACTGGCCTTCAGGGAAGAACATGTCCCATTTCACACACAGTGGCATCACAAATTAGGCAGGAGCAACAAAAGTGAAACAACACCCAAATCTCAAACTACCATGTGGACAATATATATGAATGGGGGGAAGGGAGGAAGGAGGGACTCTCGCATCAGCTTATTTACAGTAGATCTATTTTTAATGTGGATAGCACGGTGCAGTAGGGACAGATATATGATTACATAGAAAAGAAAAAGAAGTCCCTGTTGAATGCACACAGTGTGATGATGTATGAACTAGTATACATTTAAAACTATTTTATTGGAACAAATAAAAATAAATATAAATGATTGGTTGGTATGGTGAGTCTATGGCCAATCTATTGGACAAAGATCCCTAAAACTTAGATTCAATGCAGAGAGCTGACTGCAGTGTTCAATATATATTGAATCCACCTAAAGGTTTCCCAAATGTATCTGGGTGTTAAAATAATTCAGTATCACCATATCTTTTTTACATAAACTCCAGGTTCACTAATTGAATCTGAAGCACAAAAGTTGTCCCCTTTGATTGCCCAGTGTGAGCCCGTACAGGGGTGCAGTCACTCAAACTTTAGCTGCATTAAAATCTAGTGAAAGTGCACACATAGAAAATAAAAAACCTATGCATGGTCATGATACCCAGGTAGGTTGGATTACACAGGGTTAAGCCTTCTTTTCTCGTGAGGGTAGATGGAAAAATAGGCAAATTGGTAACACGTATTATAGCAGTAATAGTCTACTGGTTCTGCCTTAGAGTATGTATAAGAAAAACATAGGTGCAGGGATGCACCAATATAGGTGCTCAGAAATGTATAAAAGTTGCTGGAGAAATATCTCTTCCAAGTATGAGTTGTAGGCATAGGGCAAAGCTGACAGGGCACCAAGGTCTCTAGCAATGATGTGGCTCCCCAAGAGCACTATAATAACATGTTATGAGACTCACCCTTGACCAGCTGTAGATGCCGTGCCCGTGATGGATGTCCCGGTGTGTAGCACCGCCAACCCTCGAACGACTCGTCCGTCGTGAGGGCGGTCAATGACCGGCGGTGTGTTGAGTGGTCTCTGCTCCAGCAACCCGGCGTGCGACCGAAAATGGCAGATAGGAGAAGACGCCTCACAAGGAGGAAACACGCGATGCACCGCCGTCAGAACAAATGGGAGGCTGGTCAGCTGACTGTGAAAAAAACTTTATTGCTCCCAATGTAGAGCTAGCACACTTTGACGCGTTTCAGCCAATTGGCCTTTGTCAAAAAGTGAATAGCAGCTCGCAGACCGCACATGATATAGCGTGTTCAATCATCTACACCTGTCACTCCCTCATCACCAAGGTGAAGAGCCGGTGTGTGATGAACACAGAAATATCCACTAACACATTGAGTGAGTTAAAAACATATATACAGCGATTCACCTGCCCTCCACTAGCAACATAAACAATCCGAAATCATGTAGAGGAGATGATAAAGAACAGGGCAGGCCTTATCACGTTAATGAATGGTTAAAAACAAATTAGTTACATTGGTAAGCATGAATCCTTGTATAGAATAAAAATATTATTAATATTAAATGGCAAAACTGGATGACACTGCTCTATAATATATAGAGGTTCATGGTTAACATAGTGGAACAATAGGTTATATCTAGAAGTTCATGTATTTATAGTAATCAAAGAGAGCATACAGTGCAATTGCTGTGTACATATAAAAATCAGAATTAATGGGTATAACTGTGATGCCAACGTTATGAGATAATGGAACAAGGAAGGGGGAGGGGAGGGGGGGGGAAAGGGGTGTGGGGAGATATGTGGTAGTGGTGAAGTGTGAAAATTTGAAAGACCCGCTACCAATATTGTGTAAGGGAGGGGGAAATAAGAATTGGATGCGTTAAACGCCTTACATGTTGTCATCCAATGCCCTTCCTCTTTTTCTGTCACGATGGTGCTTCTTTTTCTTTTCACTGTTCTGTTGTTTAGATAACCCTCAGTTTTTTATTTTTTTTTTTTTTTTCCTTTTGCCCCCCCCTCCCCCCCCTTTTTTTTGTCCCCCCGGTTCCTAAAGGGAAAGGGAGGAGACAACGTAAATCCTGAAGGAAATTAATCGTTAAGAAAATGCTGCAACTCCCAGTCTGTATTCAGACCATGGGGTTGTAGAGTGTCCAGACAAAAGATCCATTTCATTTCTGTCTTATTCAGACGGTTAAGTCTGTCACCCCCTCTCGTGTCTATGGGGATGTGCTCTATACCATAAAATCTGAAGTTTTTCAATCCACCCTGAGGGCATGTCAAAAAATGGTTAGATACTGGATGGGTAATATCTTTTTTCCGAATTAATCTAATATGTTCTGCGATTCTCACATGTAAGGGCCTAATGGTCCTCCCAACATATTTCAAATGGCACCCGCAGGTGATGACATAGATCACATGGGTGGTGTGGCAGTTAATGTAGGTTTTAATCCTATATCTTGTTTTGGGGTATATAGTGGTTATCCTCTTGATGGATGATGCAAATTGACATGGTCTACAAAACCCGCATTTAAAGAAGCCCTTAGGTATGTTTGAAATGGAGGGTTTTTGTAATTGAAATGTACTCCTAGATATATGAGTAGCTAGGGTATTGGCTTTCTTAAAGGCAAATTTAGGACCTTTTATAGTAATGTCATCTAGGTCTGAATCAAGTTTTAGAATGTTCCAATGTTTGGACACAATATCTCTTATCTGTGAAGTGTGTCTGCTGTGTTTAGTAATGAATAAAGGACATTCCCCAAACCTCTTTGTTGTTTGTTTGGTCTGTTTGCTATGTTTCACCAACGAGGCCCGGTCTAAAGTATCTGCATGTAAATAGGCCTGGTGTATGTCGGTGTCAGAATAGCCTCTGTCCATAAATTTTTTGGTAAGTATTTCAGAGTGTATTTGAAATGTCTTGTCTTCAGAACATAATCGTTTATGCCTCAGAAACTGCCCTTTTGGAATCCCACGTATTAGTGATTTTGGGTGGCAGCTTTTGGCATGGAGGTAAGAATTTTTGGAGTGTGGTTTAGAGAAAATATCTGTACTAATACCAGTATTAGAGTCACCATGGAGTGTCACGTCCAAATAGTTGATTGACTTAGAATCTATGTGGTATGTGAATTTTATATTAAGATCATTAGTGTTTAAATTGTGAATAAAAGAGTGTAATGTATCTAAATCACCATCCCAAATGAAAATCAGGTCGTCTATAAATCTTCTATAGAAAATTATATTTGAACGAAAAATGTTTGTGCTACCAAAAATGTGAATAGATTCCCATAAACCCATGAAGAGATTGGCGTATGAGGGTGCAAAGGAGGTCCCCATCGCCGTGCCCTGTTTTTGAAGAAAAAACTGTGAATCAAAAAGAAAATAATTGTGCGTTAATAGAAATAAAATGGAATCATTGATAAACGTGGTTTGTGCTATTGAAAGTGAGGATAAATCAAGGTAGTGGTAAATGGCACGTAGGCCGTGTTGGTGCTCAATTATAGTATAAAGTGACGTGACATCCATGGTGACCCATCTAAAACTGTCTTTCCAAGTGAGATTTTGTACGGCTAGTAGTAATGCTGTAGTGTCTTGTATATACGATGGAAGGGAATGTACAATGGGTTGAAGAAATTTATCCACATACCGGGACAGACCATCTCCCAAAGATCCAATGCTGGACACAATGGGTCGCCCAGGTGGGTTCTCCAGAGACTTGTGGATCTTTGGGAGATGGTGGAACACCGGTATGATGGGAGTGTCGCAAGTGATAAATTTTTTCTCAGTGGCACTGAGAACATAAAGTACTTCGCCCAGTTCAATGAGATTGTGTAATTCTTTCATGTATCTATTAGTAGGATCAGACTTTAATTTATGGTAAAAATCTGAGTCCCCAAGTAGTCTAAGGGCTTCTGTTCTGTATTGTGTGGCCGATTGTACCACTATGGCACCCCCCTTATCGGCGTTCTTGATGATAATCCTGTTATCCTGTTTCAAAAGCTCCAAGTCTATTCTCTCCTGAGTGGTGAGGTTATCAGGAGTGTGGTGTTTTTTTGAGAAGGAATAACCCTTAGCCAATAATCTAAGGTCCCTGTCTATCAGTTTCTCAAAGGTCGATACACAGGGACCCTTGGAGCCATGTGGCATGAATGTGGAGCGTTTCCTCAGACCTGAATCTGTGTGTCCAAAGAAAGGGGGGGCCGGTGTGGGGTCAATACTGCCCTCCTCATAAAGTTCCTGTAGGTCAGACAAAAGAGCATTTTCATTAAATGAACAAACATGTGTATCAAAAGCATTATGATTCAGTTGACTAAGCTTATGAGAATCAGTATCACAGTCCCTTGTGGTTGGTTCTTTGGGTTTTTGGTGATTGAAAAGTTTTTTCAGAGCTAGTTTCCGTGTGTATTTCTGTAAATCGATGATTGTGGCAAAGAGATCAAAGTCCTCCTGAGGGGCAAAGTTCAATCCTTTGTTTAGGAGAATAATTTGTGAAGGTGTAAGTTCTACATTGGAAATGTTAATAACATTACTCTTATTGGGGTCTAGGAGTATTTTTTCCTCTTGTTGTCGGACTGAGTGTGTTTTACACTTCTTCTTCCCCCTTCTGCACCTCTTTCGTTTTTTGATTGAGTATGTTCTATATTCGGTGGGGCAGCTCTGGTCCGATCATCTCTAGAGCTCATATATGTTCTATTGAAGTATCCACTCTCAGACTCCTTGTTTTCAGACTGAACATTTTTTGAAAAAGACACTGATTGTCTCTCTGTGTTGTCAGAGGAATCAGTGTCAAAACTTGACCTACGTTCTGAGTTTGGGGACTTCAAGATAGATTTGGTATTGGATTT
>WSYH01002939.1:0-75594 GCA_036426205.1 Ascaphus truei
GCACCATATACTAACTGTACTGCACACACACACCACACACTAATGCACCCTACTAACTTATTACCGCAAACACACACACACTAATGCACATACTAACTTATACTCGCACACACACACACTAATGGCAACATACTAACTTATACTCGCACACACAACTAATATGCACCATACTAACTTATACTTCACGCACACACACACACACTAATGCACCATACTAACTTATACTCGCCACACACACACTAATGCACACATACTAACTTATAATCGCACACACACCACACTAATGCACCATACCAACTTATATCCGCACAACCAATACTAAGCACCATACTAACTTAGCTCGCACCACACCACACACACAAACCACATACAGTACATATAATTAACACACAAAACATATTCACAAAATACAAACAATATTACCATAAACACAATCATATGCAGACACAAATGCACATGGACAGAGGTATTAAGCAACTTGTAGATCTGCAAAACAGTCAGGTATTCACAATAACGGGTGTAATTGCGCAAGTTCCTGTCGTTAAAGAGGAAGGAGTCCGGCGGCACTTAAAAAAGAAAAACATTTGTTTTAATACATGCAGCCATTGATATTCTTTATTGATAACTAATTACCAAAGCTGCCGATCGATTTTTTCTCCCGTGATCGATCAGCAAAAATCCTGCTTCCTTGGGTTCACTAAATAGCTGCCTTTCAGTTTCAATCAATCCTTCAATGTAACTCAGCAGCTACAATGTATTCTTATAATACACACGGTAACATTATCTATTGGTACAGTATGCGGCTCACACTGCTGGGAAATTGGCAACAAATGTTTGCAAACAGGAAAGTGTTACAATGATCTTGCACTACTGGAGAGGTGTGCTAAAACCGTTTGAAATCAAAGGACGCTCAGTATATTAAAACTCATTAAAAATGGCGTTTAAGAGTTGAAAAAAAAAGGTAGTAAGTATTATCTATACGGTTAACTGATTTATTTACAACAATGTAGGAGTATTGCATGGATTGCTCCTTTAATACACACAAATGCAGATGTTCAGATGTACCACACATACATACTTAGCCAAAAACTCACATTTGCCAAAATCATACGTGTGTTATATATACCCGCTAACTACTTTACACGCAAACATACCGCATCGTCAACTCACACTGATTTTCCTGCGACTGGAGTCAGTCCCCTGATCTTACTGAGTGAGTCCTTGGAGAATGAAAATTATCCAGACTTCAATGTTGAAGGTACTTACAAAAACGAAAGTACTATATGTGTGTGTGTGTGTGTTGGTGTTTGTGTGTGTGTGTGTGTGTGTGTGTGTGTGTGTGTGTGTGTGTGTGTGTGTTATGTATATATTATATATTTATACAAAAGAAATTCTATGTGACAGTGAGATATATCATATATATCACTTTCACAGAGAATTCTCTTGTTTGATAAAATATAGTGTCGGTTTTTGTTTTTCCCAGTTTTGCACAAGGAAACCTTTAGATTCAGACTCATTGTAGGTTGTGATACCTTTTAGTGGGTGACCTACGAGTTTATCGTAAATTAAATAGAGTGGAACCTTATAGGCTTCTCCTTCAAGGTGTTTTGTACTGTGTTAAATTGCTCTGATTTGATAAATTAATATATTTTCTGGGTTATGGTATCAAAGGCATCACAATATAAAACTGGACGGCGGTTAGTTATTGGATAATCAAACCCCACACTTTTTATTGGGATATATGGTGTGATTTTATAACTCTGGGGCTGTAACATCTCTGTCTGTGTGTTTTGTTATTGACCAGGTTTAGCGGTCTTGAGTCTGTGCTGCGTAACCCCATGTAAGCAGTGCCGTCTTAACGCAGGTGCAGCGCTGGGGCAGTTGCCCGGGGGGCCCCACGAAGCATAGGAGGCCCATGCTAATCTATGCACAGACCAGAATTGAAACACTAATTTTCCCATCACCCGCCCCAACATTCAAATCTCCCGCTAACTCGGTAGAGGAGAAAAAATTATGACTTGAGTGGAGAGTTGGGATGTCTGCATTCGCGAGGGAAATTTGGCAGGGCCAGTGCACTGCTTTGCCTGGGGGCCTATAATGCTGTTTAGACGGCCTGCATGTAAGTGAATTGTGCATCGGGTAGTTTGTTTCAAATAAACGAGCACTACATTATATGGAAGTTCTAGTGTTTACATCTCCAAACCTGACAGATATTACCTGGACACATTGCACAGACCTCGTACCCTGCACCCAACATTGCTCTGTCTTTCGTCCCTTAGTTTTGTATAGTTTTACAACTATGTTCATAAAAATGACTATACCTAAAGCCTAGACTATGCATAAGGCTGTACTATTGTCCTTGGACACATCCAGTTAGACCACTCTAATCTCAAGGGTCACCAGCAGGTCGGGTTCAGGATATCCCTGTTTCAGCAAGGTGGCTCAATCAGTGGCTCAGCCACTGATTGAGCCACCTGTGCTGAAGCAGGGAATCCTTCTAACATGACCTGTTGGTGGCTTTGAGGATGGAGTTGGCCACTCCTGGCCTACCCAGTTCTGTACCGCAGGCTTGTCTAGCACTACAAGGGTTGAAGCATTTATATGCATGCCTCTCACACATCTCCTTCCACTGTTTATCACTTCTGCGTGGCTCTCGTGTTTCCGTGGCTGCCATTTCCTTACATTTTCTTTGTTTTCTCACCCTTTATATTCTTTTGATGTATCCAGGCAGTTGGCCTAGTTTTGCTTTGGTGCCGGGTTCCCCGCCTACTCCAGTTGTCAAAATTCCACTTATCTGGAACCTCCTGATACCTTCAAACCTCTGAGAACCCTCAAGTTCTCTGCCCTATTTATTATGTATGGGGCTTATTGCAATATTCATCTATATTGCTGTTACCCAGGCCATACATGAAAAATAGATGCACATTTCAAAGCATCTTTGCATAGGGGATATGCTAATCAATTCGTTTGGCATCTTTGGTTATTCTGGGAAATACTGCAGTTTACGCTATGGAAAAATCTAATTGGATGTAAAGATAAAGCAGGAGTGACTGTGGCACGAGGTGGGTACATATACACCCACATATGTCCTACTGCGCCCTCTCTTGCTTTTCTCCCTGTCTCATTTGACGTCTCCATTGCTTCATTTCTCATTTCTTCCCCTCCTTGTATCTCCGTTTGTTTTTTTCCCCAATATTCCTTACGCCCTCCTCTCCTCCTCCTCCATCATTTCCAGTGTCCTGGCTATTTGCATGATGGCTCTAATTAAAGAAGTTTGAGATGACGTGTCCCTAACACTTCACAACTGAGCCAGCTACCTGACAGATGGAGCTCTTCCCACTGCACCCTCTGCTGGTAAAACATGGTAGTGCTAGCAACCATTTCTTTTTCAGGGAGTGGACTACTATGAACACATATACAGTACATGTCTCAGACTGGTCCACAAAACTGCCTTTCCCCACAGCCACTCTGCATGCATTGCTTCCACTGCAGCCAGGGATTCTGGGTAAAGACATGCAAATGAGCACTGACAGTGTCATTTTTTTGCTTCCTGTCCTTTTTAACATGGACCCCCTCTAAGTTTATGCCTGCTGTTCTACACACATTTTTCAGCACAGCCTCGGTTAAAGGACTCTTTAATAACATATGTCTTATATACGCTGAAATGTACACAGTGCTGCACATAGATGTAAGCCCTTCGGGGCAGGGACTCCTTTTCCTAATGTTACCTTTATGTCTCATGTTATATTATGATGTCGATGCATTACTGCTGGGAAGTGTTATGTACATAAATGGCGCTATATAAATAAAGATATACATACATTCATAGAGTTGTTCAGGGTACAATATGTCTCTGCCCCAATAGCGTACAATCTAATTTCAGTGTCTGGAGATGCATTAGAATATTCCTAGTTCAATGAGAGCTGTCACGGGGATTCTCTAGGGGTAACTGTGTTAGCTGGCTTCATTTGAGCTGTACAGAGTGAGTTCGGCTGAATGCAGAAAAGCGAAGATTGTTCCCAAATTTTTCTGAACTATTCATACCCAATAAAAAAATAAGTATAACGAACAATATACTATGCTCCTGATTGTGACCGTCGTAGGACAATCCCGGTGTTTTTACTTTAAAAAGACCAACCGTGTTTATAAAGCTGAAGCATGGTGCTGGTATTGTGGGGAGATTCACTAAGCGTTGATTGGGGGATTGCCCCCGATCTGGGGAAATGCCTTTCAAGTTCATGCAGAGTATACCCCACACCTATGCTTATGAATAACTGGGGTATGTAGAGGAAGAGGTTTCACTTGTCACTTATGCATAGGGGTTTCAGGTGTCCAGTATTGAACTGGACTGTCCTGTATTTGGACACTGTCCAGTAAAAAAAAATTTAGAGGTGATATTGCACATGTATGTGTCCGGTATTACCTCTGGACATAGTGACCTCGACCGGCTTGGGGGGCCACAGGATTTCCTGACCAGGGAGAGAGCAGGGCTTGCTAGGAAGGGCTGTCCGCTTCCTCCATTCTGATTGGCGTGCATTACCCAGCAGAGCCAATGAGAGAGGTGTCAGGAGCCTGGGAGTGGGGCCAGGAGAGGAGGAAACAGCATGGAGAGAGGTGTGTGTGTCCAGCGCGTCGCACCTTTCTCCATTTGTGTCCAGTATTTTTGGAGAAGCCCCTCCTGGCAGCAGCCTTACTTATGGAGGTAATTTCCAGATGGCCATGAATTCCTTTGTGCCATCGAATACCAACACCATTGTCAAGGGCTTTTAAAACGTCATATACAAAAAAGAGCCACACCGCATTAACACTCGGTGGCCAGAGATGGGGGTCAGCGTCACGCCCCAAGGCTTTTAATAATTTAGCAGGGTTGTTTATTTGACGTTCCTGTTTGGTGTTTGGTGTTTTGTATTACTGCTACGGGGACTTAGCATATATTAATACCTTCTCTAGCCCAGGCGACAGCAACACAATTACAAAGCAATGTATTTCTGGGCCTCTGGCAGCAACATGCTTACATTACCCCTCTTTTTTTGGGGTGGGGGGGTTTAGGGTGTCCAAGAGTAGAATAGTCGTAATACATCTCCAGACACCCCCCTCCCCCCTCCCATTCAGGAGAAATATTGTTGTTTATGAAGAGGCTTTTCCCACTTTCAAAATGTCTGCGTTGGCTAGAAGACAATATAGCAGCAATGTCAGCAGCTGCCTCTCCGTTGACCATTTTAAATTCCCCCAATGCTGATATATTATAGGTGAATATCTCGAACCAGGAAGGCTTCTTAGAGTAAAACAATTTGACGTAGTACGTTTTTAGGGAAAAAAAGTTGTCATTGTTTGGTAGATTTAATTATGTGAATTTTCAACGTATCGCATTGAATTTTGTTTTTTACAAAATCCTTACACTCCTTCAACCCTAACAAGGGTATTGAGTGTTAGGCCTCGTCCATAGCGATCGCAACAGCGCGACGCGAACAAGAGAGAGGCTCCTCTAGGAGGCGCCCATAGTGAGCGCGTGATGAGAGGTGCGACGGCGCACAGACATTTCCAGAAGACAAGATTTGTGAGTTTTAGTGCGACGACGACGCTTCACGTGGGCGGTTCAGCAATGAGGTCAAACCAGCGCCGTGACATCACGGCCACGCCTCCCGTCGTGCGCGTCGAAATTGTACAGGCCACGGATCGTTCAAGAACAGGCACGAGCGACGCTCTGCGAATGCGCTATGGGCTTGGCCGTGGGTTCACAATTTCCTGGTATAATGCGAGGCTTAGTCGCATCAGTTGGAGGCCACCCCCAAATAGATAAGAATGATAAGAAATTTCTGACTACTAAAAAACAAATCAATAAGAACACTCAAGAAAAAGAAAGTGAAAGCAATACAAATACATCGAACAGACAAAAAAGACCAACCTTGCAGCAAAAAAAAAAAAGAAACAGTGATAGATTTTCCCGCTTGAAGCGTCCCACAGGAAAAGTTAAAGGAGAAACTAAAAAGAATACAAACGCCCGACAGATCACAGAACTGTAGTTACTTTAATAAACACGGCATAAATATTAAGGCGACAGAGAGAATACTAACAACGAAATTAGAGAACTTCAAAACATTTACAAATAAATTCTAAATACAAACATACCCTACTGAAACGTAAACAGAGTCATAGAGTCACATAAGAAAAGCAGAACGACATCCACACTAGATACATAGATCTATAGACCTCACAAGGATGATCATCACATATCCAGAACGATTCACAGAATACGAGTTACCACATAGACACAATAAAATTAATACTAGATTTCAAAAATAGTAAAGCACTAGCAACAACTACAAGCATCGACAACCCAATATTTGTCCAACGGTAAGTTAGACAATATAGACTTAAGGTCTATAACATATAATTACAGAAAAACTACTTAAATTATAAAAGTAGAAATTCTTAATAAAGAACTCCACCCTTTAAAGTATAACACCAAATTCAGCATTTATTAATAAACAATACCCAAAATGAATACACTTCGAAATGGGAATAATCCTCGATATTGGCAAAGAAAAAAACACGATGTAACACGCGAAAAGTCGAATGTTGCCTAAATATTATATTATTAAGCTTTGTGTGAGAATCAGCATCCACGACACCCAAAAATATTTCTATAAGAGAAAGTTCTATGTTCAAGAAAAGGCCCATACCCGCCATATATCTTCTCTTAGCTAAAAGATACTTAAAATAATAGGGAGAGTCAACAGAAAGAACAACTTACATATTAAAACATAAAAAAAAAAGACCCTCAGCTCTTGCCCACAACCTCACAATAATAATACACAATAGTTCAAACTGAAGAAGCAAGACTGACAAATAAAAGACAACATTTCTTAATAATTTATTTTAGTAAATAGACTGGAAAAAGGAAACCACGACCCCAGAGACTAATATCAACAGAACCATAGAACATTTACAAAGAGTCAAAAATTGGCAGAAAAAAAAACGCAAGACTGATACGTCATAATAATCATGTACACAAAACATCAATCCTTATAATATTTTGCACGCGTTAAAATCTCACTCAATCATCTCAAAACATGTTGAATAAACCGCTCAAAAGCAGAATTACCGATAGCTCATTAAATAATTATCTCACCCAGAATAACAAAAAAAAGATTGTGACAATATACTTGAACAGAGTAGTCGTAAAGACTGACACTAACAATAAAGAAGGAATCAAAGACCACATCCATTATGAGAATAAAACAAGAACAACAAAGCCAATAGCAGATCTAGACAGAAAGAGCAGAAACTAGAGATTATCAACAGAAACACGAGGAAAAACAAATACAAAATGGAGAAAAGGACATATCCGGGAGACAGATTATAAAAGTTCATCAGATGTCAGAAAAAAGACCTAAGAGAAGGCATAAGAAAAGAAATATCAAAAAGAGAAAAACAAAAAATAAAATGACAACGAACAAGTCTCAGCCAGACCCACTGGAAGGGAAATATGAGGAGAAGACGAGAAGGCCAAAAAGATCCCGAAAGAAGGACAAACAGAGAGAAAAATAAAGAGCAACAGTGGACGCCAACAGAAAAGAAAAACAAGCCAGGAAGCGGGCTGACACCGCAACACACGCCCAGAGCAGAACGCACACAGGTAACCCTCCCCCCACGGCCGGACCGCCCCCCCCGGCCTCTCGAGCCGCCGGCCCAAGATATCAACCCTTAAGATTAGAACAGTTGAATACAATATACGTGATAAAAAACGCCTCCCTTCTCTACAGAAAGGAATAAAAGAAACAGACTAGTGGATGATTCCGGAATTTGCATGACAGCCAGTATTAGCTAAAACGTTATTCAAGCTCGTAGACAAGTGAACACCTAGCAAGTACAATCCATGAGACTCAACAAAGACCACTAAGGTATCGTGCTCGTCAACCTCACTAGAAAATTCATCCAGCAAAAACAAGATTAACAGACACATAGAAATCATTTGAAGGAGATTACAAATAAGGGAGACCTTAAGCTATGAATGACAAAAGAAGATCCTTATATAATAAATAGAAAAATAGCAATCCGTCACGAACTTACAAGTACGAATCAGTATAGTAAAAGTAAAGGCAATCAACTCTAGTAAACTATTAACAGAAGATCCAAGCCCCCCAAAGGTTTAGAGAAAATATTACACACCTAGTAAATGTATCCCTCGAGTAAAACATTCATCGCTCCAAGAAACCTATGGTAATCTAAGCTCGAAAAATTCATGTCAAAAAAAAATATATCACCTCGTTAAGAACGTGGAGACACTCATTGTTAGAACTAGGCGAGTCACCGTCAAATCTTTAGTCATTAGGCTCACTATGGACAAAAGACAAATGACCTAAGAGATTAATATACTCCCCAAAAAACCTAGACAGTCGCAGCCAAAATGGCAAGGCACATGTTAGAATATAGCAAGGCATCGACAAAAGATAGACGCACCACTGACTACTTACCACACCAAAACGTACCGGAAAAGTAAAAGTTAACAAGAGTGATCAACGTTCTAGGGACCACAAATGAATAAATTAGTCCATTGACATAGGACTACATAAAGTCTATAAAATTCAAACTTAAACTAGGAAATACTTACTGAGAAAGATAAAAGGACTTAACGAGACTAAGAGAGCCACCTCACTAATAAGATCATTCTGATGACATAGTAGTACTCAACAAAGATATAAAGAAATTTCTAATCTATGGCCAAGAAACGAAGTACATACAAGCCAATATACCAAACCAGGTACACAGAATCTGCACCAGATGTAGATTATTATCCAGAATAAAATGTATCCACTCATTCGAGGGAAGAAGAAAGCGCAGCTATCTAAATAATAACCCCAAAAGGATTTAGTAAATGAAACACTTGATCATCTAACAACACCTAACAACGGACTATCACAACTGAGACAGGGTAAGAGACCTCTGACAACCGCAGACAGAACAACGGCGGCATAAAAGGACTCTTTAAGCAATATAGTTAACTGACCAGTATAAACACCAAGGAAAGTCAAGACGACTTTTGATTCGCGCACGGGAATCTACTGCAGAAACGAAGGAAAAGTTACAGGTTAAGTCAAGCTGGATCACTATCTAGGACAATATATAGAAGAAAATATAAGAGAATGAACAAAAACATTACATCCTTTCAACGCAGATCATATTAGATCAATTAGTGAAGAATGCAATATGTAAGTAAGGAAGAAAGACTCGACGCATACAATCGTATTATCAAATAAACCAATAGCGTCCCAATCATAACTTAATTATCTCAAACGTAAAAGTAAATAAGTCACACCCCCCTCCAGAAAAAGAAAAAAAAGCTGGTTCCAGATAACAAATATAATGCATGAACAAATCCATCAAGAATCCCCCTCTTTAAAACAAAATAGGTTTTTATTAGTCAGAGAGGTAGTTGATTTAAACTACTACTGTTATAACCCAGCATTAAGATCACAAAGGTGTATAGGAAAAACCTCACGAATCTGTCAATGTTTTCTCTAAACCAATAGCACCCCTAATAGAGATGTCTATGAATAATAAGATTAGACAGTAAAAAGCGACCTCCCCGTCTCCCAACCCTGAAAGGACTCGAAACTCTAACGGGGAAAAGCTTCCCAGTCATATAAAAAACATAAAAAAAATTAACCATTATTTAACTAACTAACGGAGTATTTTCGAACCTCACAAATAAGTATGAATCAAGAATCAGAGGAAGTCTATCATCCTAAAAGCAGATTTTAAAGGTAAGAACATTAAAGAAACGACTTAACAAGATAAAGCAGATACATGTAGAACATATTCTAGAAATCTCTAAACACATATAGAAATGAAACGTACACTAAGCAATGAATTCAAATACCGCGCTCTTATACGTAAAGAATAAGGATTATACAATCACTTCCTATTCATCCTAAGAAAAAAGTGTTCCACCCTAGGAAGCAATATCACTGAATTTGAGACGAGAGATACCAATTATTAAAAATAGAACAAGCGAACATTCGAAAGATTTATAAATGCTCACGCGAATTTGCGGAGTACCAAGCAAATCCCCTTATTTAGAAGAGAAGGCACCGTCATTAATTAGCACATTTCCTAGGAGTACGAGCCAGTTTCCGCAATACATAACAAAGTCATAAAAGACTAGGACAGATTCGAAAACCCATAGTGTAAATCTGTTTCTCAAGTACAGTTTAGCACCAAGAGGTAAGGGACCCATTGTCGGACAGCATAACGAAAAGACAGAAGAATTGAAAACAGTATAAATGAAAGTCAAAAGAAAAGTGAAGACGCGAATAGACCCAACTGAAACAGTATAAGATTTCATACTAAGCAACAGAATCGAACGCTAATAGGAAGAAGAAATAAACAAGATCACACATACACACGTTCATACCGGGTGCCATAAAAGATGAGAGATGCTTGTTAGTCTATCTAAATAGACTACATATCAGCTTCAACCCAAAAAAACCCTTACATTGACAGCCCAGACAATCAAATCCAGTGATCAAACTATCAATACATTCCATGAATAACGTTGTGCACATCAGAGTGAACTTTACCAAGCATATATAGTGAAAGTTTTTACAAAAGTACAGACTTGGAATCATACAGTCAGAGAATTAAATCTTCACCTTAAACCAGAGTACAATTTTTAATATTAGATAAAAAAAAAAGACTTCTCGATGGTTGTAAATATACCATTATGAAAACTCACCTAATAAAGAAAAATACATCAACATTGTTACTAAACGATACAGTATGATCCCACACACATAAAAGTTCTCCAGTCAAAAGCTCGGACAGCCTAGAACCAAACATCGAAGAAATGTACGTCTATCATAGCAATAACAAGGCCATTATTTTTAATACCGAAATGCCACATTCCTGCTAAATTATATCTCATTAAGATTCTAGAATGGTTCTCTACATCTCAGATAGGTAAAAAGAGGAAAACCATTTAAGAGCAGGCAACGCACAAAAAACCTGAAAATTAATGGCAATCGAAGAAATATCAGTAAAAGATAAAAGAAGGAAGTAAAAAAATCTCACAGAAGAAAGAAGAATAGAAACAAAAAGGAAAAGGGAACGCCATCACATAAAAAAAAACAAAAAGACGAAAGACAGACAAAGGAAAGTCACACAGGCAAAAGAACAAAAAGAACAGAAGGGAACCGCCACCGAACAAGGTAAGGAAAAGGAAAGCCAGCCCGCTGCCGAAACAGCCCCGGCGCCCACTGGCCTCTCTTACAATCAGTTTATATTTTATTTACATTATATCCCCATCTGTATACGGGGAGGAGGTACAACGACACATATGAGGAGAAGTTTTTTAATGATGATAATATTGTTTTTTTTCTCCACTTGATTATCTGGTGCCAAGGCAAAAAGAGGATGGGAATGAGAAAATAATACAGAACTCTGTACATCCGAAAACACACCAACTTCTTATCACCGGTACCGTATGTATCCCTGTACAGTATGTATTCCACTTAACAATAATAATAATCATAATAATAAATATTGGGGTTTTTCTTGTATAGGCACTGAAGTTTTTTGTAAGCAGTGCTGTACATATATTTTTTGCAGGTCATTTCTGTCCTGTAGAGTTTACCATCTATTTTTTGTGTGGCCTGAGGCAACAGGGATATTAAAGAGACTTGACCAAGGTCATTCGAAGCTGACCCCAGGATTTGAAACAGATCACCTGCTTTAAATCAGTTGCCATGGTTTTCAGACACAATTGAGCCGCTCCTTCAGCCCTCTTCCACTTTCGTATAGATGTAAGCTTCTTGGGGCAGGGCCCTCTTACCTACTGTTACAATGTATTATGTTTCTCGTTTCTCCAACCCTATTGTACTGCCACTAAGGGAATATGTTGGCGCGGTTATAAATAAATGGATGATGATGTGATGATGATGGTGATGATGATGATAATAATAATAATAACATATAAGGAGATGCTGGCTTAGCATTAATGTGCCATGAACTTCTATAAAGGAAAACATTCTTGAAGCAGGGTAACCACAATGAGATTATATGGGAAGGAAGAGGTTAAAGGTTGGTAGGTCCGTTTCTGATATAAGTTCTAAATCACTTCCTCTTTCTCTCTTGCCCTCTATAAGGCAAATGTTAGAACATGATTCGTTTGTGGTTGAAAGAAGTTTGACCACAATGCGGGTGGTGTTACCTGCGTGGCACAATTGAAAATAAAAACAGAAATTATTTCATGCTTCCTCTCTTGTATTTATAACTGATTAGTAAATTTCAAGATTCGTTAAGTTATATTTTATAATATCCATGCTGTTGTGGTTTTTGTTAATGTGTATATTGAAACACAATGCTACATCTAAAAGGATTTTTTGTTCATACATAGTGACAAAGCACGTCTAATTTTGCTCTAAAATAAAAGTACTGAAGGGTTTACGCTCGGTTTTTAACAACAATTTTGACCAGTGTAGGACACATATAATTTATTTTAGTACATGCAGTTTAATTGTGATAGGTTATCACTACTGCTCTGCATCTTTTAACACCAGTGGATGCCCCCCCACCCCCACCGTGTCTGGGCCTTGCGACCCCTCCGCTTACCTCTGTCTCTCCCCCACTTCTCTTTTTCTTCCCTCTCTCCGCTATCACTCAACTACCCCCACTCATCCCCCCCTTCCACCATACTTAGTTCCCCATCTCCCCCTGGCCAGCCAAACACACATTCACCCCAATACCCATCAATTCCCCTTCCCCAGGATGCCCACAACAACCCCCCCAATACCAGTCAATACCCCCCTCCCAATTACAAAAAAATACAACCCCAAATACAGATACCACGACCTTCAGAACAGAAACCACAAACTACCCCACAAATTACAACCACCACCAACCCACCGCCAAATACAAATTCCCCCCTCCACTAAGGACAATTCCAATCCCCCACAAATACACATTACCCACCCCACCCCCACAAAATTACAATAACCACTTACCATGGTTGCCCGCTGCGATCACTGGCTTCCCAGGCTGCGATGCTGCCTACGCCGGGCCTCTCTCTCCGCTGGTGCACGCAGGAGGCTGAGCCTGACTTCCGGGTTGCACACAGCTGGAGAGAGAGAGGCCTGGCTTAGGAAGAGGAGGAAGCTACTGAGGAGCGCCGGAGCCCAGTGGCGGGCAAACCAGAGGGCCCGGTATGGGTTGCCACCACCGACCCCCGCTCTCCCAATCTGCTTGCCTCATCCCACGCTGGGACTCTCTCTCCACTGGTGCGTGCTGGATGGGAGATGGGGTGCAAACAGAAGATAAAAAACACAACAATGGGTTACCCGACACCAAATAACCCCGTATGTGTGTGGTGTTTGTTTCATTTACTGTGGGAGGCCGTGGGATTTGGCAGGATCTGGTTGGGAGCACATGTTTGTTAGATATATTGGCATTATTTAGCCATTTAGTATTCAATTACATTTTTAAATAAAGTTTGGGTTTGTGCTTTTAGTCTGGTCACTGGCACCCAGAAGTCCGGCCTCAGCTTCCAGCACCCACCAGTGAGGAGAGAGAGAGAGATAGAGGCCGGTTTGGGACACACAGCATCTGGCGAGAGACGGGAGTCAGCGGCCGGGGGGCGGGCAAAACAAGAGGCCCGGCCACCCGGCATTCTGGGCGCAGGAAGTTAGTTTCAGCGCTGTCCACAGCACCGGGCCCAGGACACTTGTCCCGCGTTTAACCCCACTATCGAGACGCCCCTGTATATGCTCCAAAAAGATACTGACACCATTTACAGTGCACAATTGAAACATTAGTACATAGACGCCATACCACAATATAACTTTTTTGGTTCCTGCATCCAATTTAATTCCAAAAATTCAATTTGGGAATCTTTGGTACTAATCCTTTTCTCTCGCACTCGCAATATGGAAGGATACGTTTGGGAGGGCCAATTCCATCAACGTTTCTAGGGTAATATAGAGTAATTGCCTGGATAGGCGGATCTGACTGATCCCGTGTTAGGAGTTGTCGAGTATGGATGGAGGGAGGCTATTTATTATTTGAATGGAGAAACAAGTGTGGGAATTTCGCATAGGCCTCTGTATGGGGGAGTTTTTGAGGAACGCTGCATCGTGTCTCAGCAAAGGTTCCATGGGCACAAACTAGTCAGGGGTTCTCAACTCAAGTTCTCAAGACTCCAACAGGTCATGTTTCAGGATATCCCAGCGTCAGCAAAGGGGCGTTGCAATCCATCCCTGCTTCAGCCCAGGTGGCTCAAAATCAGAGACTCATCTTTGACTGCCGCCACTGATTGAGTACCTGTGCTGCTGAAGAGGGTATCCTGTAAACCTGACCTGGGGGGGGTTCTGAGGACGAGAGTTGGAGAATCCCTGCACTAAGGTGATAAAAGTCGTGCCTGATTGTGATTTTTTTTTATCTGGAAAACAATGTCACATGTCCTTAGGAAGAGGAGTTAAAGTCATTTCCCCCCTTCCCCTGCCGACCGATTTTGTGTCTGGTAGGGGGGGTTATATGTGGGTGGTGGAAGAGGTGAAGAGGCTAGGATGAGTGTACATTTATGCCTTTTCCAGCAGCACCTGCGAGCAAAACCCTTGTGAGGATCGTTGATGAAACCTGGAGGGACCTTTGGCCTGGTGAGCGTTCTGTTCAAACCCCCAGCCAAAAGCTGATATTGTATCAGCAAGCACAATGATCTTTGATTATCCAATGCCTTAAACCCCACCTGTTCTTCAGCATTTGGGGAAACTGCAGAGAGTTTAACCAAAACCTCTAGAAAGTGGCTCGATCCCAGCTTATAGTGAACATTCTGTGGGTCATAAATCCCAAGGCCGGGTGTCACAAACATTATACAAACACAAGACAAATTCAAAGCAGGGGCCACTTCTTTTTTTTTAACTTTTTTGTTAATAGGATTTGAAGTAGGGGATCTCCAGAAGCTGAACCCAATTATTGTTAGCCCAGGGACCCCTACTTCCGAGATATTTATCTCCGAAGGGGGTGCCGGTATCTCCTACAAGTTTATAGATCCTGCTTCATGTGGAGCCAATGGAAGCTGCACGGATGACGTCAGACTTTCTATTGGCCGCCGGGCGCGGGAGTTTTGAAAAGTGGCCATTTACATGCGCCCCAGACTAGCGAGCCATTAGCGGCTTAACTGGCACTTAACTCCCTACTGAAGGTATCTCGGAAGCAGATGAAAAATGGTGGGGTTCCAGCTCCGGGACACCCCCCTGCTCAAATCAAGTAAACATAAAAGGTGGGGGGAGGGAAGGGGGAACGGCCATATTGGATTGCCTTTAAATGAAGAAATTCAATTCTGAAGCCTGGTTTAGGACAAAATCCATATTGATGTAATATTAGCTTCCTTAAAAGGATGCATGAAAAATACAAACTTTTTAAAAAAATAAATTGGAATATTTGATATCACCTGTAGTTAAAAAAAACTAAAAAAAACAAGCTAGGGGTCGTCGCCCATTCATGTTAAGAACTTAACTGTTCTAGCATAGAGATATGCACATTTTCACCCGCGTTAGTTAAAACCATGCAAAATTTAACAGGAAAAAAAAATGGGCAGTTTTTCATAGTATTGTATGTATGTCTTTATTTATATTAGCGCCATTAATGTACATTAGCGCTTCACAGCAGTTAATACATGTGGTGGTAATCAAATAAAAACAGATAATAAAATAACAGATCATGAATAACAAGCTGCTTTAAGGGACATAAAAAATAACATGTACGGAAGAGGAGTCCCATGCCCCGGGAGCTTAACAGTCTATTGGTAGGTAGGGAGAGAGAAACGACCGAGACCAGGGAGGAGGGAGTTCTGGTAAGTGCGTCGCAGGGGCCCAGCTTTAGGTATCATGTGTTCAGAAGATCCAACCAGTGCGTATTCATTGCAGTTTGCCAAGTACAGGTAAGAGTCAGTGCGTACCTTTAAAATAAGGCTTTTGCAGCATAGAGATAGGCCAGGCCCCCGGTCTGCAGGGACAAGAGAAGCCCCTCAAGGGGGCCGGGCCCACAACAAAGGGCGCTGCCAGTTTTCGCCTTAAGGACTTGAAAATTTGAGTCAAATATGGCGCCCGAGAGGTGGGTGGCACGCCCAGGGCGGTTCAGGCCATGAGGGTGAACCTGCCGGTGAAGTCATTGTCGCCTCCCCACCACGACTTCCGCCCCACTTCTCCCCCCCCCATCTTTCCCCATGCAGCTCAATACAGACATGGGATCAGAGCTGGACACGGATGCCAGCCTGGCAAGGCGCGAGCGCACGCAGAAAGAGGGAGGCCGCAGCCTAAAGAGAGAGGGGGGAAGAGGAGAAGGGGAAATATGCAAATTTTAAAATCATTGACTTATTGGCCATATTTAAATGTGCTTTATTTCACAGGTATCTCAGGTGTGTACATAAGGTTATCTCCCCACATGAGATTATAAATGTATTGGAGGTATCTCTCCCCCCCGAAACCCATATTTCAGGGTTCAAAGATTCTGGGATGTTTTTGAATACAGAATCTCTGGGGGAAATGAGGACGGTCCACCTTAGTTTTTTGAGTTAGCTTAAGGCCAATTTTTCACACTAACTTTTTAGCTATAAAGTGTAAGCAAAATTTCTCAATGTTTTTTTTTTTTAAGTCTGTGTAAACAAAAATTTGCAAAAACGGAGTTTTAGGGAAGTTTGCAACATCTTATTCTAAAGTGTCTAGTGTTTTTAATAATAAATAGTGGTTTTAATATATTTCCGCCCTCTACGCAGTAGTATCCATGAAACCACGAGGAATAGAATAGAAGTGTGCAGTGCATAGTTTATATCTGCATTGTTAGAGAAAGGTGGGGCAAATTTCCATCTCCTTGTGTTATTATTTGAAATGTCTGCATTCCAAATATCTATTTTATCAAACCCATAAATGAGCAGTAAGTACCCAATGAAAACATCCTTAGTAGGAGCAGAACATATTGCCCCTAATGAAGGGGGAAGTTGTGCAAGCCTTTTGGTTTGGACAAATGATTACAAAGTTGAATTCCTGGGGGCTACTAGATTGCGGAGTGTTGTCAAAATCTAGATGGGTCCTTTACCCTAAAACCAACCACCCTGCCCCTTGTTCAGAGAGAGCCAATAAAAAATAAAGGGGAGATGGCTATATCTTTTGCCTGTGGAAAACGCTTTGTTGGACATTTCACACGAAGGGGAGTAGCTGAAAAATCCACTTCAAACAATTTATGAACCTTAAAGCTTGCAGAAGTCAGGCTCCCGTTTTTTTTTTTTTTTAAGTTATTTTTTTTAACTTCAATAGTTTCATCTGGGCAATCTCTAAGTACCTAAAAAAAAAAACTGCATAGCTACCCTCAAATTCGGTCTCCGTCTATTTGATTCGGCAAAGTTTGGCGCCATCTGTAAATATGGTTTTGGTAAGTAAATCGTTGCTATAGGAAACAAGCCTGCTTAATATTTTTTTTTTTTAATATTTTTTTATTAAAAAAAAAAAAAAACAAAAATTTTAAAAAATAGAATACCAGAAAGATTGGTTCTTTCCAAAGTTGTTTGTTTTAAAACAGAAAATGCTAAAAGTTTTTTGACTACAGAACTGATTTATTCAAAAAAAACAACACGCATGCAGGATATGGGCTGAACTGCAGCTTAAAGAAAACAATTAAAAATGCAAATATCCTGCATGTGTGTGTTTTTAAAAAAAAATCATTTTATGTAGTATTAGATATTAGCGGTGCCAAAAAATGGAGGCGCGGCCCCCGAGGACTTTCTTTATATGCGCGACGGCCCTCTGTAATTGACCCTTACGGCTTCTTGTCCACGCGTCTCCATGACGCCCATTACCATGGGAGACGTGATTGTCCAATGAAGCCGTGGGGTCACGTGACGTCACATGACGGCATTTCATTAGAGGGGGGAGGCGCGATCCGAGGAGGCAGAAGGAAGGGGGTCGCAGGAGGGCAGGGGGGAGTGGAGTTTGCGCAATGCGGTATTAGATGTTTATTACCATTTTTCAAATTCAAACAGACACACAATGCCATTTTTAATTAATTTTAAATATAATGGGCATCCTTCAATTTCTATAGCCGGTTTAACACACTCCCCAGTAGTGCAAGATCTTTGCAAAAATGTTCCCACTCTTTGTGATCATTGTAACTTGTTTGCAATTGTTCATTCCAGCGGTTGAGCCTGCATAGTAGAACAATGAGGTAATGTTACGTGATAGTATAAGTAAGACATTGTAGCCTGTGGTTACATGATAAGGGATGATTGAAACGTAAAGGGCCGAACTGTGTAGTGAACCCAAGGAAGCAGGATGTTTGCTGATCACCAGGGAGAATAAATTCGATCGCAGCTGTGGTAATATGTTTCAATAAAGTAAAGCATCAAATGGCATGCATGATTATTAAAAAAAAAAAAAAAAAAAAAAAGGCGCCGTTGGATTGTCTCTTTAAAAGATAATAAGAGTTGCGGGGGGAAGAAAAAAAGAAGAAAAGGAAAATGCACACATGATGGTTAGTGTTGGCTATAGAACCTAGGATCATAAACTAAGCCCAAAATTACACAAGCAAAAGACGAGAAGTACCAGCACACCAGTGGGAATCACCTTAAAACCCACAGATCTGTGTGAAAAGCAGGGCATGTTCCAGCAGACAAAAACCTTAAGTGGTTTCAGTTCAATCAACTGACTTACTTAACACTAAAGATAACACACAAGTCATGGTTAGTCATTGCCACTGGGGTACACCCCACGATGGCCATGTAGGATAGATTGAGAGATTATATTAAACGGGTCCACCAGTTGTAATAAGTGTGGGGGGTCTACCTGACAATGGATGATGGAAGCACATACAGAGTAGCCAACAGGTTTCAGCCCTAGGTGAATTCTCAGGGTGAGTATATTTCCATTACAGGCTTGGAAATAAATAGGCGAACGCTGGTCCTGTTCATTAGTATATTGGACGCAGTTACATAATTGCACAAGGCGTCTTCCTTTTGCAGCGCAAAAACCCATGTTAATCACCACTTATCCCTGATAAAAACCATCATTTCTCCAAAATGAAGTCTCCATAAATTATAGGCCCAGGTTTACTAGCGGTTGTTTGCTATGAGACAACCCTTCGCCACCAGAAGTCAACCATCTGCCCCATCACTAGAAGGAAACGCTACTCCACCAAAGACGCTCCTGTGATGGGAATACAACCCTTATGGCCCCAATCAAGGGAGGGCTATATTTTTGAGCGGGTGTTCTCTATAAGATGCCATTGCCATTGGAAGGTTGTGTGGAGTAGCACTGCGTAGAAGAATATGGCCCTATATTTCTCCTTTGTCCCACATTAAGATTGCACATAATTTGCATTACATTAGTCCAAAATAGGACTTCCAAGAAGGAGGACATCCTTCTTTAATAACCCACTTAGAAGAAAAAATCAAATCCCTTGCCATGAGGATAAGTCCAGTGGTTCAAACCCCACATGTGCCACGAGCTAGCAATTTGGTGTTGTAGCGGTACCCGAACTTAAAAACGGTTAAGATCTCCTTAGAACAGGGGGGTGGGCAACTTCAGTCATCAAGGGCCCCCAACAGGTCAAGATTTCAGATACCCTGCTTCAGACACCAGGTAGCTTAACAGTCATGCTTTCAACAAGGTGGCTCACTCAGTCAAAGGACCAAGCTACTGATTGAGCCAACCTGGAGCCAAGCAAGGGACGATCCTTAAAAACTGACCGGACGGAGGTTGCCACACCCCCATCCGAGAACATAGAACAGAATTCTCACTATCTATCCGAGTTTGGCAGGTATGCCAAGATTCTGAACGTTGTTAGTTACCTGTCACCTTTAGCTTTTGTATTTTTGCCATTTTTTTTTTACCGGTTTGGTGATCATTCCTCTGCCAGCTGGCTCCCACTGGTATCTCGGAATGTTTCATTTTGTTTATTGCAGTGGATATTCAGTCTGGTTAGCAGCACTATAAACACTGATTAGTGAGGTTCTGAGGACACTGGTCAGAATCCAAAGGGTTTATAAGGGGTCTGACCTTGCTCTTTGCCCTTCGCTGCAACCCCAATCGAACTGTTTCACCCCCCCCCTCCCGCAATATTTAAACACATTCACTAGTTAGGGAGGTCAGGTAGGTAATACTTATTAACCCTTTTTGTGCGGGTCTTTGGAAGAGATTTTACCGTCGGACCTATAGGAAAAAAAAGAAAGAATACTGGCGATAACAAAAAAATTCTGTTGTATTATATGGATGCTGTTTTCGGTGTTAATAAAAAGCAGTGAAGCGGCTATGAGTTTTGTTTTTTAATGATATCGTCGTGTGTGTGTGGGTGTTTTTTTTTTTTTAAGATATATTTTTTTATTGGCCTTTGTTCTAGAAAAAAGATGTAAGGGAACGTGACGTGGTTGAGGTGGGAACGGGGGTGGAAATATTCTTAGAACATGCACAATAATCTACACATTTTTCACATTTCAAAAATTTTGAATCCCCATCTGTAATTATTTTTGGTAAATTTATAATTTTACATGCTAATTGGTCTTATAAAACATAAAAATTCGTTTTCTTAAATTATCACCAATAATGCTAGAAATATACTATATAGACAAAAATATTGTCTATTTGAAAAAAAGGAACGGAACTCCATCCACCTGAAAAAAAAAATCTATTACGTAACATACATAAATTATTAAAGTCTGGTTACAAAATACTGCACCGTGTTTCTCAATAAAACCTATTGGTTTCAATAAAAATGTGTTTTCATTCACAAAACCTATGTGCGGTGTTTTTACCTTGACATAGCAAGCCGAAGAGAACTGATACCTGACTTTTGTTTGGGAGGTTGTGTCCAAAGTGATTCAGCCAAATATACGTCGAAGTGGAGAGGGAGTGTTGTGACCTTAAATGACTGTTTTTGGCCCAAATTGTTCTTAAAAGTACCACCCAAATCTCCTTGCTGGGCACTAGTGTGAATGAAAGCACAAAAAGACAGCAGGGTGTTAAACAAATTACATTTGTTTTCAAAATCGTTTGCGCACACCACCTATCAGTTTCCTGGAGGCCTTAGGTCGGGGAGGGCAATTCCAGTCTCAAAGGCATCCAAACAGGTCAGGTTTCAGGATATCTTGCAACAGCACAGAGGCTCAACAGATGGGCAGGGATATCATGAAGGCCTGAACCTGTTTGGTGGGCCTGAGGGCTGGAATTAGCCACCGCTGCCATAGACAGATAGACAGTTTCAGCAAGACATTAATTGATTTATGTGGTATAATACATAGTCGCGGTGGGCTTCCCAACTGAAGAGGCCTCCATGACGCGTTGTCATTACTTCGTACAGAATAAGAGGCGAATCCCCTTGCACGTCGGGGGGGAATAGGGTTGCCAGGGTGGCTCCTCACAAAATTACTGGACACAATGTGACATGTCGAGGGACACCACACACAAAAACCACTTCTCTTCTGCTCCATGCTGTTTCCTCCTCTCCTGGGCCCCACCCCCAGGCTCTGACACCACCTCCGGAATGGGCTGCATTACCCCAGCAGCCAATCAGAATGGAGGTAGATGCCCAGCCCCTTAGCAACACCCGGCTCTCTCCCTGCTAGGGGAAATCCCGCCCCCCAAAGTAGGTCAGGTCACTGATGTCCAGGAGGGGGTAATACCGGGCAAATACATGTCCAGTATTAACTATGATGTTTTTTTTACTGGACAGTGTATCCAAATACAGGACCAGTCCGGTTCAATTTACGGACACTGGCAACCCTACGGGGGAGGCGCACATCAGGGTGGGTTTGCCACTGCCAAATATGCCTTATTACTTTGGGAATAAAGAATGTCTTGCTGGAAGAAACTGCCCATTGCCTGCAGGAAGTTGTGGAAACACAGGTGCTATGTTGATTGTTGTAAAACCATTACAGCAGTGTTCACAAGGCGCAAGCGGAGGCAGGGATGGGTGGTGCCAGGAAACAATAAACCTGTGACATTGTAGATGTTATATTTTTTTTCTTTGAATAAATCAAAAGGGAAAATATGATATATTGCATTGTGTGGGGTAAATGGCGCTTGTGAAAGCATCACAGGGGGAGGAACAGCAGCAATTGGGTTGTTAAGTAGTATTAAAAAAGCTTGCAAAACCCATTTCAATCTTATATTTGTTATTTTTTAAAATAAATCAGGGGGCTGTAAGTATTAGTAATAGTACTTTTTTATTATTATTATTAAAGTATTGTCCTTTTTACCAGAAAATGTTGACAGGAAAGCAAGAGATATACACACAATGAGACTTTTGTTTTAAGAAGGAAAGGCTTCTACAAATAAAAAAAGATCTACATATATTAACAATGGCCCCATGTTACTGTTTATTTGATGTCTTTGTGCTGGAGGACCCCACAAGGCATTGACATTGGAAGCCACTAATTCATTAATGGAGTTTATTACGCATGAAAATTCAGACAGCTTCAAACATTTTCAGTTTAAACCAGTGTTCCTAACTCCAGTCCTCAGGGAACCCCCACCAGGTCAGGTCTACGGGATATCCCTGCCAGCACAGGGGCTCAGTCAAAATGACTGAAGCCGCTGATTGACCCACCTTGTGCGGAGCCGGGATATCCTTAAGACCGACTGTTGGGGGGTCCCTGAGGCTGGAGTTGGGAAAACACTGCATTAAACCAAAGAGCATAAGCCCTTCACTGCTGAAAAGGTTCATTGTCGAAAAAATGGGATCATGATGATGAATGAGATATTCTCATAATCATACATATTACATTATTGTATATCGCATTTAAGTTCTCCATACAATTGGGGAACAATCCCGTATGTACTTTAAACCCTGATGGTGAGAGTCATGGTACCAGGTGGATATTGGTAAAAACAGTAAACAGAGAAAAGGTCCTGGTATAAGTCTCACGATCCTCCTCTGTTTCCTGTAACCTCCAACTTTTAGTAAACCTCAAATGCCAGGCAACCTGTGATTCAGTACATTGGCGCTGGAATGGCAGTTAGTTTTGCCACATTAATGTATCACCAGAGCCTTCCAAATGTTCCCTTTTTAAGTATGTGGGAGTGATCTTTATACTAAGGAAAGCACCTTATTCAACATATTGAATAGGAGTCCAAGACCAAAAAGATGCGCTCTCTGGCTCAGATGCTAGAGACGGAGGTCTAATTCTTCTGGGTAAGACCAGACCAACCATGTCAATGATGTGTGACTGTCAAACCTGATGTAAGCATTACATGGCACTAATAACACCAATTGGTGCTTTCACCTACAAATAAGGACAATTAGGGACCTAAAAAGGTATGCACAAATAATAATAGATTTTCAGTGACCTCACATTGCCAGGAAAGGGGGTCCAACATGTTCAGTTCCTCACCCCTCTTTAGCGCCCAAAATGGCCCCAATATATTTTATGTTATCAAGATCTCCAAAGGCGTGTGCACATACGAGTTGATTTACTAAAAATATGATGTATAGAGTATGGGGTCTGTAAACTTGGTTATAAACTGGCATTGATCCCTTTTCTTCACAAACTATTAGTAAGTCTTATTAACAACCTACCTGGACAGTGCAGTACCAGGACAGTTCTAATATTACTGACTGTGGACCAATCCTAATAAAACAGAAAATTAAAATCTGAAAGCACATGGGGAAACACAGTGTGGGTTTTGTCAGCAGGTCCTACAAGCAGCAAAATAGGCCAAAAGATCACACCGCCGTTTATAATGAAAAAAACATACCCATTGAAACCACTGTCATTTCTTGATTTGATTAAACGGCTGACAGTTATTTTTGCAGCAGTTCTGCTCCGGTTGCAGCAGGAGTCGTTGATAGACGGACTCTATGATTTACTATTATGTTAACAGACCCATATGTCTAACAACCAACACTCTGTGGGGGTTGTGTATCAAAGGCTCCCGGCCTGAATGTCATTGAAAGCAATGTATATTTTTGGACTGGTTTTTGCAAACCTGGAAGAGTTTTAAATGATCCACGGTACCTCTGAAGAGCAATTCTCAGTCCTGAGTGTATAGGTCCCACTGGATCACGGGAAATTTGGGGTCCTGGTTTCGGGTCCCCAACAAACAAAAAACACCCATTAGTGTTTTGGGCAGTTTTCATCAAAGAACCTCCCTAAATCAACTTTTGCTCCTAACTGAATACTCTGCCTTGATCGACTGAAGCTTCTGGATTAGCACACCTTGTAGACATTATTATGGACCCAGTGCTTAGGATACCCTAAAAAAGATAGTCTTTGCTTTTCTATATTATATATGCCACTATCCTGCTGTGCCATTTGTATGGTGGTTTTTGGTAGTCTTGGTGCTGGCGCCAGGACAATTAATCCTATTAGTAATATAAACGCAGTTCAACCTCACCGTATTCAATTCTGGTCCTTATGTCTGTAGGGTGCTATACAACACCATCTAGCTATTGCCATGGGAAGCCCCATGTACTTCAATGGGGTTAGGTCCATGCGATGCCACGCAGATTGCGCTATCTGTACTTTATAGCATACGTTTTTGTTGTTGCTTTCTTTACCATGCCCTCCCTCTTCATTACAGAGACACATTCTTCTAATGGAGGCATATTTTCTGATGGATAAGGAACAAATCAGTCAGTTGTTTTTCCCCATTTATCACAACTATACCGTGGTTCTGGCATGCAGCTTGCTCTACTGTAACTGTATTGAGATATGAGATTCTTTTAAAAAAAAAACCAAAAAAAAAAACACAGGATTCATTAGCCTGTCCCTTATGATCTGAAAACTTAGGCTACTCAATTCATAATTTGTTCTTTAGATGTCATTTAGGAACATTATACAAAAAAATGACTTGTTATCTCATGAGAAACAAATATCCCACTGATTCAACATGATAAAAATACCATCATTTAGATTACAACTTTCTTTTTTATAACAGTAAACAAAGGGGGTTAAAATACATTCCACACTGGTTGGCCAAGCAAACGCAAACCAACGCCACTTCCTCTCTTTATGCGCATGGGAGGAAGGTTGATCACCAATTTCTGCTGACAATCTTTTCGACCAAAGTTGCCGCTATTTCCTACCCCAGCTTTGCTGCTGTAGGGGCATGTCATCTCATTGCAGGGTCGGTGCTCTGCAGGCCTCCTGCAGCAGTAGGGGGTTTCATGTGTTTCTCTCTAAGGACAAACTGGCTGGGTTAGAGTCTGTATGAATTTCCGGAGGTGGCCGAAAGGTTCCGCACTAAGCTGATGCCTAGGGAAGATATTTTATTCTTGATAGTCGTAACAGATGGGGACACCAGGTTGCTGGTTGCTGGCTACTGCAGATCCCTCCAATTCCAGCGGTTGGTTTTGCCGGACGGCTGGAGGAGCGGGTGTCGTGCTGGCCTGAGACTGATTTGCTGGCTGCTCTTTTTCTTGTTCACCTTCCCTCTTTGCTCTCGTTTTGGAACGCAGATTTCACCTGCGGAAAGATAACACAGCAAGGAGTCGTGAAAAGCACTCAGGACGCTAACTTCACATGCAAAGGTGACATTACTGTAGCGAACAGACTTGATAACTTTGATTGAAAACCCACTGGAGTGAAATAAGCCAATAATATGGACACATGTCCCTTCAGTCTTGCGTCCTCTGTCTTAGTGGCTGGAAGATTCATCAATTGGGACATAATTCCCCCCTGGTCTCTGTGAGAATGAAATCTTAAAATGGGTGATTCTAGTCCAAATCTGATCCCCCGAATTCCCAGTTGTTTTGACCAAATCTGTCCTGCCCCCCCCCAACCCCTTCTACCATAATCCATCAGTGGATGGTACTAAAAGTAACAAATCAACCCCTTGGATAATCTGTGTGATTTTTAAAGAATCCACACACATATTCCATATGGTAATCCGAAATCCCACTTCGGATTTGTTACAAATTCTGCATTTGACCCCTCCAAATTACATAATTTTTTAATAATCTAAGACCAAGGATTATTAATTTGCCATGTCGATTTGGTGGGATAGAAAAAAAAAATCAGAAAACGTTAGATTGTCCTTTTGAGACCGATCCACGGGAAATCCGCAACCAAAGAAAACCGCCAGAACCCAACTCCACAAAAAAAAAATTGTCCTATCTCTTGAATGTCACCCATTAGAATGGGTAGGACAGACCCAAGTTATGTTAGGTGTCAAGTTTGTCTTTGTGTCACTAAAATGGCCTGGTGGGAGTAACAATACAAATGGGGAGCTTGGTTGTCCTTTGGTCAATTGGTGTCAATGGGTCACTACTGGCATTGGTAGTTACAAAAGCCACTGACAAAAGTGGTTCTCAGCCTCAGGTATAAACTAGTCTCCCATGTATCAACGTACAAGGAAAGGGTGACAAGTGTTTCCCCTCACCAGCATGAGCCGACCTTACTGGCACTGTCAAACGACAAGAGTAGGCACATGAAACTGACAAGAGCTCTGAAACAACTCCATCTATGAATGCTAAAGGTGAGGAGAACAAACCGGAGGGTGAAAGGGGGAATGAATTCGGCAAGAGGAGAAACTGGCCAAGTGGATCAGCCTGATGAGTGAAACACAGGTGACGTGTGCGGATAGGGAGGAGGGATTAAAGGTCCCCTGGCTCTGTTCCCTGTAGATAGCAACTGAAAGGAAAACTGGTTGTAAACATCTAAAAATGGATTGATCATATCCATTGTGATATGTTGGGAGGAGCATGATGTCAGGAGTCTCGAGTTACCCACGCCCTCGGTACACCTAGGTCACCCCCGCCCCTGCCACACCCAGCAAGACACCAGAACTCAGAATTGGGTGTTGGGAATTAAAATGATCACAGCATTTAATTAAAAACAACATAGCCCAAATAGCACGGTCAGATTGCAACCCGCACGTGATGATCCACGCGGCGTCACCTCTAAACCGCTCAAGAACCGCCAGCCGTGACGCAACCAGCATAATGTAAATAATACCACCATCCAAATCAGAAAATATCACCCACCCAGACCGCCTTGGGCACAGCCAGCAACGGCCTCTCCCCTTCTTCAACTGGATCACTGATCCATCCTACTAATTGCAGTTCTGAAACACCACCCTCTGCCAGTGGTGACAACAAAACACACCATTACTTCTCCCCTGTATTTTTTATATTATACTTTTCTGATCTTTGTATCTATTCTTTGTTTATTTTTAGGATAAGCAATACATACCACCACAATATGATACACGATATTTTTTCAACCCACGGAATCGGCCCAACAAGAGGGTTGGAGCGGGATGCACACCCGGACAGCGGCGAAGAGGGTGAGTTTCACTAAACCCCTTCCCTTATATAAACCCTCCCTTAGTCCTGCCCCCTCTCTTCCTTAAATTCCTTAACCCTCTTAGCTTAGAACCGCTCGGGCCTCCCCTTCAGCCCCTTCTGAACGTGCAGGGGCTTCTTCCCACTGTCCTCAATCTATGTGTCTTCTGTGTATAGTGTAGACACTGAAGGGGCAGTTTTCTCAATGTTTCCGCTGCAAAATTGGGGGCGATAAAACTGGATCTTATCAAGAAAAAAACCCCCACTGCAGACATGGATTTTTTTTTTTCCATTGATAAATCTGGTGAAGTTTTTTGTCAAGTATGCAGTTGGGAGATGTATGTATGTATTCATGTCTTCAAATAGATCCAGCACACTCATTGTGTTGTGCATGAGTTTTGATATAGATATGGAAGACCTTCCTAGTCAACATACGAAGTGAGATGACCGTTTGGTCTGTATGATTACGGCGGCTACAAATAGGGAAGTTCAAGACTTCTGAATCTGGCATTATGTTGATCTCTTCCCCACTGAAAGCCAAATATTTTTTGTTATTCACACTGCAGGAAGCTTGGTTTGATCATACAATTCTCCACTTCGCTCCTAATTCCTCATTCTACACGCAATCGTCATTAAATGCGATTTACGTTATTCTTCACAGTATCACTCTCTCAAAAAGTTTTGTTCCCCTCAATTCTGAAAGAAAGAGATTTCCAAGTACTCCCCTATATTTGCAAAATGGAATACGTTTCGATTTAGAATGGTTACATCATATCAGTGCAGATGTGTACCATGTTTCTGACCTTTCATTAGACCCCGATAACGAGTCCAGCAATGTGTCCCGAAACGTCTTCCAACTACGAGAGCGCCTGCAACGACTCTTCTTACCTAATGTGGACAAGATTGTGTTTATTCATTTTTCACCGGTATCTGTTGTGTGTGGAGGTTAGTGGCCCTCCTTTCAAGGGTTAAGTCTCAGCCCACCCCACTTTTAAGTATGTGTTTTCATTACCCACTGTGGCAGGACAGGTCGATTAAGGCCATCTTCTCCCTCCACTGCAGAGGTTAAATGAGAATTTTCACAGGTAGTGTTAGGCCCTGCATCTGGTCACGCCGTGAGTGCTGTCGGCTTATAACCGCTTTGGCCACAATATTCCCTCTTACTCTTGAGAATACTAACATTGACGTATGTAACTAGTATTTTGTCACATTGGATTGTAGCAATTGTTATCTTTTAGTTTTGTTGTCCACACATTTGTCCCACGCCCAAATAGCACTTCCTTTGATACAATATATATGAAAGTGGTTGGGTTTCTGTGTTAGAGCTTGCTGGCCTCTGTGTGTTTATAATGGGGACGATGGCCTGCATGTTTAATACCTGAGCACCGGTACCTCTTTTTCAAATAAATAGGGAGGTGCACTCCTAACTATAACTAATGCACCATACTAACTTATACTCGCACACACACACACACTAATGCACCATACTAACTTATACTCGCAAACACACACACACTAATGCACCATACTAACTTATACTCGCACACACACACACACTTATATGCACCATACTCCACTTAGCTCCACACACACACTAATGCACCATACTAACTTATACTCGCACACACACATACTAATGCACCATACTAACTTATGCTCGCACACACACACACACAAACACATACAGTACATATAAATTAACACACAAACATATTCACAAAATACAAACAATATTACCATAAACACAATCATATGCAGACACAAATGCACATGGACAGAGGTATTAAGCAACTTGTAGATCTGCAAATACAGTCAGGTAGTTCACAATAACGGGTGTAATTGCGCACGTCCTGTCGTTAAAGAGGAAGTCCGCGCGGCACTTAAAAAAGAAAACATTTTGTTTTAATACATGCAGCCATTGATTATCTTTATTGATAACTAATTACCAAAGCTGCCGATCGATTTTTTCTCCCGTGATCGATCAGCAAAAATCCTGCTTCCTTGGGTTCACTAAATAGCTGCCTTTCAGTTTCAATCAATCCTTCAATGTAACTCAGCAGCTACAATGTATTCTTATACTACAACGGTAACATTATCTATTGTTACAGTATGCGGCTCACACTGCTGGGAATATTGGCAACAAATGTTTGCAAACAGGAAAGTGTTACAATGATCTTGCACTACTGGAGAGGTGTGCTAAAACCTGTTATAGAAATCAAAGGACGCTCAGTATATTAAAACTCATTAAAAATGGCGTTAAGAGTTGAAAAAAAAAGGTAGTAAGTATTATCTAATACTGTATAACTGATTTATTTACAACAATGTAGGATATTGCATGGATTGCTCCTTTAATACACACAAATGCAGATGTTCAGATGTACACACATACATACTTAGCAAAAACTCACATTTGCCAAAATCCATACGTGTGTTATATATACCCGCTAACTACTTTACACGCAAACATACCAGATCGATCAACTCCCACTGATTTTCCTGCGACTGGAGTCAGTCCCCCTGATCTTACTGATGTGAGTCCTTGGAGACTGAAATATCCAGACTTCAATGTTGGAAGGTACTTACAAAACGAAGTACTATTATGTGTGTGTGTGTGTGTGTGTGTGTGTGTGTGTGTGTGTGTGTGTGTGTGTGTGTGTGTGTGTGTGTGTATGTATATATATATATATATTTATCAAACAAGAGAATTCTATGTGACAGTGAGATATATCTATATATATCACTTTCACAGAGAATTCTCTTGTTTGATAAATATAGTGTCGGTTTTTGTTTTTCCCAGTTTTGCATTCAGGAAACCTTTAGATTCAGACTCATTGTAGGTTGTGATACCTTTTAGTGGGCTGACATACGAGTTTATCGTAAATTAAATTAGAGTGGAACCTTATAGGCTTCTCCTTCAAGGTGTACTGTGTTAAATTGCTCTGATTTGATAAATTAATAGTATTTTCTGGGTTATGTATCAAAGGCATCACAATATAAAACTGGACGGCGGTTTATTGGATAATCAAACCCCACACTTTTTATTGGGATATATGTGTGATTTTATTAACTCTGGTGCTGTATTCACATCTCTGTCTGTGTGTTTTGTTATTGACCAGGTTTAGCGGTCTTGAGTCTGTGCTGCGTAACCCCATGTAAGCAGTGCCGTCTTAACGCAGGTGCACGCTGGGCAGTTGCCCGGGGGGCCCCACGAGCATAGGAGCCCCATGCTAATCTATGCACAGACCAGAATTGAACACTAATTTTCCCATCACCCGCCTCAACATTCAAATCTCCCGCTAACTCGGTAGAAGGAGAAAAATTATGACTTGTAGCGGAGAGTTGGCATGTCTGCATTCGCGAGGGAAATTTGGCAGGGCCCAGTGCACTGCTTTGCCTGGGGGCCTATAATGCTGTTAAGACGGCCCTGCATGTAAGTGAATTGTGCATCAGGGTAGTTTGTTTCAAATAAACGAGCACTACATTATAATGGAAGTTCTAGTGTTACATCTCCAAACCTGACAGATATTACCTGGGACACATTGCACAGACCTCGTACCCTGCACCCCAACATTGCTCTGTCTTTCGTCCCTTAGTTTGTATAGTTTTACAACTATGTTCATAAAAAATGACTATACCTAAAGCCTAGACTATGCTATAAGGCTGTACTATGTCCTTGGACACATCCAGTTAGACCAACTCTAATCCTCAAGGGTCACCAGCAGGTCAGGGTTTCAGGATATCCCTGTTTCAGCACAGGTGGCTCAATCAGTGGCTCAGCCACTGATTGAGCCACCTGTGCTGAAGCAGGGATATCCTTCTAACATGACCTGTTGGTGGCCTTTGAGGACTGGAGTTGGCCACTCCTGGCCTACCCAGTTCTGTACCGCAGGCTTGTCTAGCACTACAAGGGTTGAAGCATTTATATGCATGCCTCTCACACATCTCCTTCCACTGTTTATCACTTCTGCGTGGCTCTCGTGTTTCCGTGGCTGCCATTTCCTTTACATTTTCTTTGTTTTTCTCACCCCTTTATATTCTTTTGATGTATCCAGGCAGTTGGCCTAGTTTTGCTTTGGTGCCGGGTTCCCCGCCTACTCCAGTTGTCAAAATTCCACTTATCTGGAACCTCCTGATACCTTCAGAACCTCTGAGAACCCTCAAGTTCTCTGCCCTATTTATTATGTATGGGGCTTATTGCAATATTCATCTTATATTGCTGTTACCCAGGCCATACATGAAAAATAGATGCACATTTCAAAGCATCTTTGCATAGGGGATATGCTTAATCAATTCTGTTTGGCATCTTTGGTTATTCTGGTAAATGACTGCAGTTTCGCCTATGGAAAAATCTAATTGGATGGTAAAGATAAAAGCAGGAGTGACTGTGGCTAACGAGGTGGGTACTATACACCCAATATGTCCCTACTGCGCCCTCTCTGCTTTTCTCTCCCTTTCTCATTTGACGTCTCCATTGCTTCATTTCTCATTCTTCCCCTCCTTGTATCTCCGTTTGTTTTTTTCCCCAATCTTCCTTACGCCCTCCTCCTCCTCCTCCTCCATCATTTCCAGTGTCCTGGCTATTTGCATGATGGCTCTAATTAAAGAAGTTGAGAATGACGTGTCCCTAACACCTTCACAACTGAGCCAGCTACCTGACAGATGGAGCTCTTCCCCACTGCACCCTCTGCTGGTAAAACATTGGTAGTGCTAGCAACCATTTCTTTTTCAGGAGTTGGACTACTATGAACACATATACAGTACATGTCTCAGACTGGTCCACAAAACTGCCTTTCCCCACAGCCACTCTGCATGCATTGCTTCCACTGCAGCCAGGGATTCTGGGTAAAGACATGCAAATGAGCACTGACAGTGTCACTTTTTTGCTTCCTGTCCTTTTTAACATGGACCCCTCTCTAAGTTTATGCCTGCTGTTCTACACACATTTTTCAGCACAGCCTCGGTTAAAGGACTCTTTAATAACATATGTCCTTATATAACGCTGGAAATGTACACAGTGCTGCACATAGATTGTAAGCCCTTCGGGGCAGGGACTCCTTTTTCCTAATGTTACCTTTATGTCTCATGTTATATTATTATGTCGCATGCATTACTGCTGGGAAGTGCTATGTACATAAATGGCGCTATATAAATAAAGATATACATACATTCATAGAGTTGTTCAGGTACAATATGTCTCTGCCCCAAATAGCGTACAATCTAATTTCAGTGCTGGAGATGCATTGAGATAATATTCCTAGTCTCAATGAGAGCTGTCACGGGGATTCTCTAGGGGTAACTGTGTTAGCTGGCTTCATTTGCAGCTGTACAGAGTGAGTTCGGCTGACTGCAAGAAAAGCGAAGATTGTTCCCAAATCTTTTCTGAACTATTCATCCCAATAAAAAAATAAGTATAACGAACAATTACTATGCTCCTGTATTGTGACCTCGTAGGACAATCCCGGTGTTATTTTTTACTTTAAAAAGACCAACCGTGTTTATAAAGCTGAAGCAGTGGTGCTGGTATTGTGGGGAGATTCACTAAGCGTTGATGTGGGGTATTGCCCCCGATCTGGTGTTAAATGCCTTTCAAGTCAATGCAGTTATACCCCACACCTATGCTTAGTGAATACCTGGGGTATGTAGAGGAAGAGGTTCACTTGTCACTTATGCATAGGGGTTTCAGGTGTCCAGTATTGAACTGGACTGTCCTGTATTTGGACACTGTCCAGTAAAAAAAAAATTTAGAGGTGATATTGCACATGTATGTGTCCGGTATTACCTCTCTGGACATAGTGACCTGACCGGCTTGGGGGGCCACAGGATTTCCTAGACCAGGGAGAGAGCAGGGCTGCTGCTAGAGGGCTGTCAGCTTCCTCCATTCTGATTGGCTGCATTACCCAGCAGAAGCCAATGAGAAGGAGGTGTCAGGAGCCTGGGAGTGGGGCCAAGGAGAGGAGGAAACAGCATGGAGAGAGGTGTGTGTGTCCAGCGCGTCGCACCTTTCTCCATTGTGTCCAGTATTTTTGGAGAAGCCGCCTCCTGGCAGCCTTACTTATGGAGGTAATTTCCAGATGGCCATGACATTTCCTTTGTGCCATCGAATACCAACCAATGTCCTAAGTGCGTTTAAACGTCATATCCAAAAAGAGTCACACCGCATTAACACTCCGAGTGCCAGAGATGGGGGTCAGCGTCACGCCCCAAGGCATTTTAATAATTTAGCAGGGGTTGTTTATTTGACGTTTCCTGTTTTGGGTGTTTGTATTATCTGATGCTACGGGGACTTAGCATATATTAATACCTTCTCTAGCCCAGGCGACAGCAACACATTACAAAGCAATGTATTTCTGGGCCCTCTGGCAGCAACATGCTTACATTACCCCTCTTTTTTTGGGGTGGGGGGGTTTAGGGGTGTCCAAGAGTAAGAATGATGTCGTAATACATCTCCAGACACCCCCCTCCCCCCTTCCCATTCAGGAGAAATATTGTTGTTTATGAAGAGGCTTTTCCCACTTTCAAAATGTCTGCGTTCTGGCTAGAGACAATTATTAGCAGCAATGTCAGCAGCTGCCTCTCGGTGACCATTTTAAATTCCCCCAAATGCTGATATATTATAGGTGAATATCTCAGAACCAGGAAGGCTTCTTAGAGTAAAACAATTTGACGTAGGTACGTTTTTAGGGGAAAAAAAGTTGTCATTGTTTGGTAGATTTAATTATGTGAATTTTCCAACGTATCGCATTGAATTTTGTTTTTTTACAAAATCCTTACACTCCTTCACCCCTAACAAGGGTATTGAGTGTTAGGCCTCGTCCATAGCGATCGCAACAGCGCGACGCGAACAAGAGACGGCTCCTCTAGGAGGCCGCCCATAGTGAGCGCGTGATGAGGTGCGACGGCGCAGCAGCATTTCCAGAAGACAAGATTTGTGAGTTTTAGTGCGACGGCCGCTTCACGTGGGCGGTTCAGCCAATGAGGTCAAACCAGCGCCGTGACATCACGGCCACGCCTCCCCGTCGTGCGCGTCAGAAATTGTACAGGCCACGGATCGTTCAAGCAACAGGCACGAGCGACGCTCTGCGAATGCGCTATGGGCTTGGCCGTGGGCTTCACATTTCCTGTTATACTGCGAGCTAGTCGCATCAGTTGGAGCCGGCCTCTCTTACAATCAGTTTATATTTTATTTACATATTATCACCATCTGTATACGGGGAGGAGGTACAAAGACACATATGAGGAGAAGTATTTTAATGTGCTAATATTGTTTTTTTTTCTCCACTTGATTATCCTGGTGCCAAGGCAAAGAGATGGAATGAGAAAATAATACAGAACTCTGTACAATCCGAAACACACCAACCTTCTTATCCCCTGTACCGTATGTATCCCCTGTACCGTATGTATCCACTTAACAATAATAATAATAATAATAATAATATTGTGTTTTCTTGTATAGCACTGACAGTGTAAGCAGTGCTGTACATAGAATTTTTGCAGGTACGAGTTCCTGTCCTGTAGAGCTTACCATCTATTTTTTGTGTGTGCCTGAGGCACAGGGATATAAAGAGACTTGCCCAAGGTCATTAGAAGCTGACCCCAGGATTTGAACCAGCTCCCCCTGCTTTAAACTCAGTGCCATGGTTTTCAGACCCACTGAGCCGCTCCTTCAGCCCTCTTCCACTTTCTTATAGATTGTAAGCTTCTTGGGGCAGGGCCCTCCTTACCTACTGTTACAATGTATGTCATTGTTTTCTCGTTCTCCAACCCTATTGTACTGCACTACGGAATATGTTGGCGCGTTATAAATAAATGATGATGATGATGATGATGATGATGATGATAATAATAATAATAACATATTCAGGAGATGCTTGCTTAGCACTAATGTGCCATGAACTTCTATAAAGGCAAAACATTTCTTGAAGCAGGGTAACCTCACTGAGATTATATGGGAAGGAAGAGGTTGGTAGAGTCCTTTTCTGATATAAGTTCTACTACTTCTCTTTCTCTCTTGCCCTCTATAAGGCAAATGTTAGAACATGATTCGTTTGTTGTCTGAAATTACGTTTGACACAATGCGTCGTGTTACCTGCTTGATACAATTTAAAATAAAACAGAATTATTCATTCTCCTCTCTTTATTTTATAACTGGTATTAGTAAATTTCAATGATTCGTTTAGTATATTTTATAATATCCATGCTGTTGTTTTGTTAATGTGTATATTGAAACATCCATGCTACATCTAAAAGATTTTTTGTTCATACATAGTGACCAAAGCACGTCTAATTTTGCTCTAATAATATAAACAGACTGAAGGGTTTACGCCGGGTTTAACTTAACAATTTGACACAGTGTAGACACATATAATTTATTTTAGTACATGCCATTTACATGTGATAGGTATCACTACTGCTCTGCCTCTTTTAACACCAGTGGATGCCCCCTCCACCCCCACCGTGTCTGCGGCCTTGCGACCCCTCCGCTTTCCCTCTGTCTCTCCCCCACTCTCTTTTCTCCCCTCTCTCCGCTATCACTCAATTACCCCCACTCAATCCCCCCTTTCCACATACTTATTTCCCCCTCCTCCCCTGGCCAAACACACAATTCCCCCCAATACCCATACAATTCCCCCTCCCAGACTGCCCACACAACCCCCCCAATACACAGTCAATACCCCCTCCCATTACAAAACTACACCCCCAAATACAGATACCACTGCACCCTCTCAGATACAGAAACCACAACTACCCCCCCAAATACAACCACCACCAACCCACCGCCAAATACAATTCCCCCCTCCACTAATACAATTCCAATCCCCCACAAATACACTTACCACCCCACCCCCACAAATACACTTACCACTTACCACTGGTTGCTTCCGCTGCCGATCACTGGCTCTCCCTAGCTGCTGCTGCTGCCTACGCCGGGCCTCTCTCTCCCGCTGGTGCACGCAGGAGGCTGAGCCTGACTTCCGGTTGCACACAGGCTGGAGAGAGAGAGGCCTGGCTTAGGAAGAGGAGACAGCTACTGAGGAGAGCCGGAGCCCAGTGGCGGCAACCAGAGGCCCGGTCATGGGTTGCCACCACCGACCCCCGCTCTCCCAATCTGCTGCCTCATCCCACGCTGGGCCTCTCTCTCCAACTGGTGCGTGCTGGAAGATGGGTGCAACCAGAAGTCAAACACAAACAATGGGTACTACGACACCATAATACCCGTTGTGTGTGTGTTTGTTTCATTTACTGTTGGGAGGCCGTGGGTATTTGGCAGGATCTGGTTGGGAGCACATGTTTTGTTAGATATATTGGCATTTATTTTAGCCATTTATTATTCAATTCACATTTTTAAATAAAGTTTGGGTTTGTGCTTTTTAGTCTGTCACTGCACCCAGAAGTCCGGCTCAGCTTCCAGCACCCACCAGTTGGAGAGAGAGATAGAGGCCCGGTTTGGGACCACACAGCATCTGGCGAGAGCCGGGAGTCAGCGCCCGGGGGGCGGCAACCAGAGGCCCGGCCACCCGGCATCTGGGCGCAGAAGTAGTTTCAGCGCTGTTCACAGCCACCGGGCCCAGGACACTTGTCCCAGCGTTCCCCCACTATCGAGACGCCCCTGTATATGGCTCAAAAGAATTACTGACACATACCGTGCACAATGTAACATTTAGTACATAGACGCACATACACAATATACTTTTTTGGTTTCCTTGCATCAATTTAATTCCAAAAATTCAATTTGGGAATCTTGGTACATCATCCTTTTCTCTCGCACTCTCAATATGAAGGATACGTTTGGGAGGGCAATTCCATCAACGTTTCTAGGGTAATATAGAGTAATTGCCTGATAGGCGGGATCTGACTGATCCCGTAGCGTCTGTAGAGTATGATGGAGTGAGGCTATTCTATTGAATGGAGAACAAGTGTGAATTTCCGCATAGGCCTCTGTATGGGTGGAGTTTTTGATGGCACGCTGCATCGTGTCTCAGCAACAGGTCATGGGTCATCAAACTAGGTCAGGGGTTCTCAACTCCAGTTCTCAAGACCCTCCAACAGGTCATGTTTTCAGGATATCCCAGCGTCAGCACAGGGGGTGCAATCCATCCCTGCTTCAGCCCAGGTGGCTCAAAATCAGAGACTCAGTCTTTGACTGCGCCACTGATTGAGCTACCTGTGCTGAAGCAGGGATATCCTGTAAACCTGACCTGTTGGGGGTTCTTGAGGACGAGAGTTGAGAATCCCTGCACTAGGTGATAAAAGTCGCTGATTGTGATTATCTGGAAACAATGTCACATGTCCTTAGGAAGAGGAGGTTAAAGTCATTTCCCCCCTCCCCCATGCCGAACGATTTGTGTCTGGTAGGGGGTTATATGTGGGTGGTGAAGAGGATAGGATGAGTGTACACTTTTATTGCCTTTTCCCAGCAGCACTTGCTGCAGCACACACCTTGTGAGGATCGTGCAACCTGGAGGACCTTTGGCCTGGTGAGCGTTCTGTTCAAACAGCCAAAAGCTGATATTGTATCAGCAGCACCAACTGCTCCTTATGATTATCCAATGCCTTCACCCCCCTGTTCTCTCAGCCTTTGGGGAACTGCAGAGAGTTTAACCAAACCTCTAGAATAGTGGCTCTGATCCAGCTTGTAGTGACATTCTGGTGGTCATAATCCCAAGCCTGGTGTGTCACAAACATTTATACAACAAGACAAATTCAAGCAGGGGCACTTCTTTTTTTTTAACTTATTTTTTACATAGGATTGAAGTAGGGGATCTCCAGAGCTGAACCCCATTATTGTTAGCTCCAGGGACCCCATACTTCCAGAGATATTTATCTCCGAAGGGGGTGCCGGTATCTCCTACAAGTTTATAGCTCCTGCTTCATGTGAGCCAATAGGAAGCTGCACTGGATGACGTCACGACTTTCTATTGGCCCGCCGGGCGCGGGAGCTTTGAAAAGTGGCCATTACATGAGCCCCAGCTAGCGAGCCATAGCGGCTACTGGCACTCCCTACTGAGGTATCTCTGGAAGCAGCTGAAATGAATGGGGTTCAGCTCCGGACACCCCCTGCTTCAAATCAATGTAAAACATAAAAATTGGGGGGGGAAGGGGGAACGGCCATCTTGGATTGCCTCTTAAATGAAGAAATTCAATTCTGAAGCGCTGGTTTAGGACAAAAATCCATATTGACGTAAATTAGCTTCCTTAAAAGGATACATGAAAAATACAACTTTAAAAAAAATAAATTGGAATATATTGATATCACCTGTAGTTAAAAAAAACTAAAAAAAACAAGCTAGGGTCGTCGCCATGTTTAAGAACTAATGTTCTAGCATAGAGATATGCAACATTTTCACCCGCGTTAGTAAACCATGCAAAATTTAACAGGAAAAAAAACTGTGCAGTTTTCATAGTATTGTATTGTATGTCTTTATTTATATAGCGCCATTAATGTACATAGCGCTTCACAGCAGTAATACATGTGGTAATCAAATAAATAACAGATAATATAAATAACAGATCATGGGAATAAGTGCTTTAGACATAAAAGTAACATTAAGGAAGAGGAGTCCCTGCCCCGAGGAGCTTACAGTCTAATTGGTAGGTAGGGAGAACGTACAGAGACAGGAGGAGGGAGTTCTGGTAAGTGCGTCTGCAGGGGGCCAAGCTTTATGTATCATGTGTTCAGAATATCCACAGTGCTATTCATATGCAGTTTGCCAAGTACATGTAAGAGTCAAGTGCGTACCTTAAAATAAGGCTTTTGCAGCATAGAGATAGGCCAGGCCCCCGTTGCAGGGACAAGAGACGCCCCTCAATGGGGCCGGGCCCACAACAAGGGCGCTGCCAGTTTTTCCTTAAGACTTGAAAATTGAGATCAATACTGGCGACGAGTGTGGTGGCCACGCCCCCCGGGCGGTTCAGCCAATGAGGGTGAACCTGCCGGGTGAAGTCATGGTCGCGCTCCCCACCACGCCTCCGCCACTCTCCCCCCCCCCATCTTTCCCCCTGCAGCTCACTACAGACCGGGGATCAGAGCTGGACACGATGCCAGCCTGGCAGGCGCGAGCGCAGCGCAGACAGCGGGGCCGCAGCCATAATAGAGAGAGAAGGAAATATGCAAATTTTAAATCATTTGACTATATTTGGCATATTTAAATTTGCTTATTTCACAGGTATCTCAGGTGTGTACACAGGTATCTCCCCACATGAGATATAAATGACTATTGGGAGGTATCTCTCCCCCCCGAAACCCATATTTCAGGGTTCAGATTCTGGATGTTGTTTGAATACAGAATCTCTGGGGGAAATGAGACGTTCCACCTTAGTTTTTTGAGTTAAGGCCAATTTTCACCTAACTTTTTTAGCTATAAAGTTTAAGCAAATTTCTCAATGTTTTTTTTTTTTTAAGTCTGTGTAACAAAATTTGCAAAAACGGATTTAGGGAAGTTTGCACATCTTCATTCTAAAGTGTCTAGTGTTTTTAATAATAATAGTGTTTTTAATAATATTTCCGCCCTCTACGCAGTATTCCCTTGATTAACCACGAGGAATAGAATAGAAGTGTGCACGTGCATAGTTTATATCTGCATTGTTAGAGACAGGTGGCAAATTTCCATCTCGCTTGTGTTATTATTCTGAAATGTCTGCTTCCAAATATCTATTTTTATCAACATAAAATGAGCAGTAAGTAACCCAATGAAACATCCCTTAGTAGGAGCCAGTAACATATCCCCTTAATGAAGGGGGAGTGTGCAAGCCTTTTGGTTTGGAAATGAATTACAAGTTGAATTTCCTAGGGGGCTACTAGATTGAGGAGTGTTTGTCAATCTAGTATGTTCTTTACCCTAAAACCAACCTGCCCTTGTCAGAGAGCCAATAAAAATAAAGGGGAGATGGCTATGTTGCCTGTGAAAACGCTTGTTGACATCACACGAAAGGGAGTAGCCTACAAAATCTCACTTCAACATATTTATGAACCTTAAAGCTGCAGTTCAGGCTCCCGTTTTTTTTTTTTTTAAGTTATTTTTTTTAACTTCAATAGTTTCATCTGGGCAATCTCTACTTACCTAAAAAACTGCATAGCTACCCGTCAATTCGTTCTCCGTCTATTGATCGGCAAAGTTTGGCGCCATCTTTAAATATGGGGAATGTAAATCGTTGCTATAGGAACAAGCATGCTTATTAAAATAGAATACCAGAAGATTGGTCTTTCAAAGTTGTTTTTTTTAAAACAGAAAATGCTAAAAGTATTTTTTCTTACTACAGAACTGATTTATTAAAAAAAAAAACACGCATGCAGGATATTGGCTGAACTGCAGCTTTAAAGAAACAATTAATGCAATATCCTGCATGTGTGTGTTTTTAAAAAAAATCATTTATGTAGTATTAGATTAGCGGTGCACAAACTAGGAGGCGCGCCCCCGAGACTTTATTGCGCGAGGCCTCTGTAAATTGACTTACCGGCTTCTTGTCCACGCGTCTCCATGACGCCCATTACCATGGAGACGTGATGTCCAATGACGCCGCGGGTCACGTGACGTCACATGACGCATCATTAGAGGGGGGAGGCGCGACCGAGGAGGCAGCAGGTAAGGGGGTCGCAGGCGCAGGGAGTTTGCGCACTGCTGTATTAGATTTTATTTACATTTTTTCAAATTCAAATCAATGCCATTTTTAATTAATTTTAATATACTGGGCATCCTTCAATTTCTATAGCAGGTTTTAACACACTTCCCCAGTAGTGCAAGATCTTTGCAAAATGTTCCCACTTGTGATCATTTGTTGCCAATGTTCCCAGCAGTTTGAGCTGCAAACTGTAACAATAGGTAATGTTACCATCGTAATATAATAACACATTGTAGCTTCTGAGTTACACTGACTAAAGGATTGATTGAAACGTAAATGCCGCCATTTAGTGAACCCCGAGAAGCAGGATGTTTGCTGATCAATCACAGGAGAATAAATCGATCGGCAGCTGTGGTAATTAGTTTTCAATAAAAGTAACCAAAGGCAGCATATATATTAAAAAAAAAAAAAAAAAAAAAGTGCCGCGTGGATTGTCTCTTTAAAAGATTAATAAGAGTTGTCGGGGGGAAAAAAGAAAGGAAAATAGCACACATGATGGTTAGTGTGGTATAGAACATAGGTATCCCATAACTAAGCCCCAAATACACAGCGAAAAGAGAGAACGTCCCAGCACACCAGTGACTACACCTTAAAACCACAGCATCATGTGAAAAGCAGGGCATGTTCAGCAGACAAAATTAAGCTGGTTTTCAGTTAAATCAACTGACTTACTTTAAACATAAAGATAACACACAAGCTCATGGTAGTCATTGCCACTGGGGTACACCCCACGATTGCCATGTAGGATAGATTGAGAGATTATATAAACTGTCCACAGTGTCAATAACGTGTGGGGTCTACCTGACCATGGATGATGGAAGCACATACAGATGTAGCCAACAGTTTCAGCCCTAAGGTGAATTCATCAGGGTGAGTATATTTCATATACATGGCTTGGAAATAATAGTGCGAACGCTGGTCCTGTCCTTAGTATATTGGACGCAGGTACATACTGCAAAATGCGTCTTCCTTTTTGCAGCAAAAACCCATGTTCATCACCACTTTTATCCCTGATAAAAATCCATTCATTTCTCCAAAATGAATGTCTCATTAATTATATGGCCCATGTTTACTAAGCGGTGTTTTGCTATGAGACACCCTTCGGCACCAGAAGTCACATTCTGCCCCATTCACTAGAAGGAAACGCTACTCCACAAGACGCCTCCTGTGCTGGAATACACCTTATGGCCCCAATCAAGGGAGGGCTATATTTGTTGAGCGGTGTTACTCTATAAGATACCATGTGCATTGGAAGGTGTGTGGAGTAGCACTGCGTAGAAGATATGGCCCTATATTTCTTTCACCTTTTGTCCCACATTGATGATTGCACATAAATTCCATACATTAGTCCCAAAATAGACTTCCAAGAGACATCCTTCCTTAATAACCCAATTAGAATCAAATCCCTGCCATTGAGAAGTCCAGTGGTTAACCCCACATGTGCCAAGAGCTAGCAATGTGTAGCTGGTACCCTGAACTAAAACGGTTAAGATCTCCCTAGAACAGGGGGGTGGGCAACTTCAGTCCTCAAGGGCCCCCAACAGGTCAAGTTTCAGGATATCCCTGCTTCAGCACAGGTAGCTTAATCAGTCAATGCTTCAACACAGGTGGCTCACTCAGTCAAAGACCAAGCTACTGATTGAGCCACCTGTGCTGAAGCAGGAATATCCTTAAAAACTGACCGACTGGAGTTGCCCACCCCCATCCTAGAACATAGAACAGACTTCTCACTATCTATCCGAGTTTGGCAGGTATGCTCAGACTGAACGTTTCGTACCTTTCACCTTTAGCGATTTGCCATTTACCTGTTGTGTGATCCTCCCTCTGCCAGCTGCTCCCACTGGTATCTCGGAATGTTTCATGTTTATTGCAGTGGGATATTCAGTCTGTTAGCAGCCATAAACACTGATTAGATGAGGTTCTGAGACACTGGTCAGAATCCAAAGGGTTTATAAGGGTCTGACCTTGCTCTTTGCCCTTCGCTGCCACCCCAATCGCACCTGTTTCCCCCCCCCCCCCTCCCGCCATATTTAAACACCTTTCACTAGTTATGGAGGTAATACTTTATTAACCCTTTCTGTGCGGGTCTTTGGAAGAGATTTACCGTCGGTTACCTATAGAAAAAAGAATACTTGCGATAAAAAAAAATTTCTGTTGTATTATATGGCTGCTGTTTCGGTAAAAAGCAGTGAAGCTGCTCTGAGGTTATACTGTATATCGTAGTGTGTGTGTGTGTGTTTTTTTTTTTTAATATATATTTTTATATTGCCTTTTTTCTAGAAAAAAGATTAAGGAAACGTGACGTGAGGATGGGAACGGGGGTGGAAATTATTCTTAGACATGCACAATAATATACACATTTATTCACATTTCAAATAATTTTGAATCCATCTGTTATTATTTTTGGTAAATTTATAATTATTACATTCTAATTGTCTTATAAAACATAAAAAATTCGTTTTCTTAAATTATCACAATAATGCTATGAAATATACTATTATAGACAAAATATTGTCTATGAAAAAAGGAACAGGAACTCCATTCCACCTGAAAAAAAAATCTATTACGTACATACATACATATTAAAGTCTGGTTACAAAATACTGCACCGTGTTTCTCAAATAAAATCCTATTGGTTTCAATAAAAATGTGTTTTCCTTCACAAAACCTGCGTGTGTTTTTACCTTGCCATTAGCAGCCGAGAGAACTTGATACATGACTTTGTTTGTGGAGGTTGTGTCCAAGTGATTCAGCCAAATATACGTCGAAGTGGAGTGTGACCTAAATGACTGTTTTTGGCCAAATTGTTCTTTAAATGTACCACCCGAATCTCCTTGCTGGGCACTAGTGAAAGCACAAAACTGCAGCAGGGTGTTAACAAATTACATTGTTTTCAAATCGTTGTCGCACACACCTATCAGTTTCCTGGAGGCCTTAGGTCAGGGGAGGGCCAATTCCAGTCCTCAAAGGCCATCAACAGGTCAGGTTTTCAGGATATCCTTGCAACAGCACAGATGGCTCAACAGATGGAGCAGGGATATCCTGAAAGCCTGACCTGTTTGGTGGCCCTTGAGGGCTGGAATTAGCCACCCCTGCCATAGACAGTTTCAGCAAGACATAATTGATTTATTTGGTATCATACATAGTCGCGGTGGCTTCCCACTGAAGGAGCCTCCCATGACGCGTTTCATTACTTCTGTTACAGCATAAGAGGCGAATCCCCCTCTGACACGTCGGGGGAATAGGGTTGCCAGGTGGCTCCTCCAAAAATACTGGACACAATGGTGACATGTCGAGACACACACACACCAACCACTTCTCTCTGCTCCATGCTGTTTCCTCCTCTCCCTGGCCCCACCCCCAGGCTCCTGACACCACCTCCTGAATGGCTGCATTACCCAGCAGCCAATCAGAATGGAGGTAGATGCCCAGCCCCTTAGCAACAGCCCGGCTCTCTCCCTGCTCGGGGAAATCCCGCCCCCCAAGTCGGTCAGGTCACTATGTCCAGTGAGGTAATACCGGGCACATACATGTCCAGTATTACCTCTGATGTTTTTTTTACTGGACAGTGTATCCAAATACAGGACAGTCCGGTTCAATACCGGACACCTGGCAACCCTACGGGGGAGGCGCATTCAGGGTGCCACTGCCACTATGCCTTATACTTTGAATAAATAATGTCTTGCTGAAACTGCCCATTGCCTGCAGGAAGTTGTGCAACACAGGTGCTATGTTGAGTTGTTGTAAACCCTACAGCAGTGTTCACAAAGAGCACGCGGAGCAGGATGGGCTGGTGCCAGGAAACAATAAACCTGTGACATTGTATATGTTATATTTTTTTTCTTTGATAAATCAAAAGGCAAATATATAGTATTGCATGTGTGGGTAAATGACCGCTTGTGAAGCATCACAGGGGGAGAAAGCAGCAGTGGGTGTTAAGTATTAAAAAAGCTGCAAAACATTAAATCTTATATTTGTTATTTTTTAAATAAATCAGTGCTGTAGTATTAGATAATAGTGACTTTTTTATTATTATTATTAAAGTATTGTCTCTACCAGAAAATGTTGACAGGAAAGCAATGAGATATACACACAATGAGACTTTTGTTTTAAGAAGAAAGGCTTTATACAATATAAAAAAAAATCTACATATTAACAATATTTGCCCCATGTTTACTGTTTATTTTATCGTCTTTGCTGCTGGAGGGACCCACAAGGCATTGACATTGGAAGCCACTAATTCAATTAATGGAGTTTATTACCGCATGAAAATTCAGACAGCTCCACATTTCATTAAACCAGTGTTTCCTAACTCCAGTCCTCAGGGAACCCCAACAGGTCAGGTCTTACGGATATCCCTGCTCCAGCACAGGTGGCTCAGTCAAAATGACTGAGCCGCTGATTGACCCACCTGTGCTGGAGCAGGGATATCCTTAAGACCTGACCTGTTGGGGGGTTCCCTGAGGACTGGAGTTGGGAAACACTGCATTAAACCAAAGAGCATAAGCCTCTCACTGCTGAAGAGGTCATTCAGACACATGGGATCATGATGAAATGAGATATTCTTCATATCCATACATATGACATTTTGTATATCGCTATTTTAAGTTCTCCCTACAATTGGGAACATCCCGTATGTACTTTTAAACCCTGATGGTAGAGTCATGGTACCACTAGGGGATATTGGTAAACCGTAAACAGAGAAAAGGTCCTGGTATAAGTACTCACAGATCCTCCTCTTGTTTCCTGTAACTCCAACTTTTAGTAACCTCACAAGTGCCAGGACAACCTGTTGATGTCAGTACATTGGCTGGACATGGCAGTTTTGCCACATTAATGTACACCAGAGCCTTCCAAATGTTCCCCTTTTTAATATGCTGGGAAGTTGCATCTTTATAACTTAAGGAAGCACCTTATCAACATATTGAATAGGAGTCAATGACCAAGATGCTGCTCTCTGGCTCAGATGCTAGAGACAGGAGGTCTAATTCTTCTGGGTAAGACCAGACCAAACCCATGTCAATGATGTGTGACTTGTCAAACCTGGATGTACAGCATACATGGCACAATAACACAATGTGGTGCTTTCACACTACAAATAAGACATCTAAGACTAAAAAGAGTATGCCAAATAATAAATAGATTTATTCAGTGACCTCACATTGGCCAAAAGGTACAGTATCTTATAGCGCCCAAAATGGCCCAATATATTTTATTTATCAAGATCTCCAAAGGCGTGGTGCTACATACTGTAGTTGATTTCATAAATATGATGTAGAGTATGGGGTCTGTAACTTGGTTAATAAACTGCATGATCCCTTTTCTTCAAAGAGTATTAGTAAGTCTTATTTACAACCTACCTGGACAGTGCAGTACAGGGACAGTTCTAATATTACTGCTGGACAATCCTAATAAAACAGAAAATTAAATCTGAAAGCACATGGGGAAAACACATGTGGGTTTATTCAGCAGTCATACAGCAGCAAAACTGAGGCAAAGATACACCGCCAGTTTTATAATGAAAAACATACCCATTGAAACCACTGGCATTTTCTTGATTGATAAATCGGCTGCAGTATTTTTGCAGCAGTTCTGCTCCGGGTTTGCAGACAGGAGTCGTTGATAGACGACTCCTATGATGTACTATTATGTTAACAGACCCATATGGCTACAACCAAACTCTGTGGGGGTTTGTTTATCAAAGACTCCCGGCTGAATGTCATTGAAAGCAATGGGATATTTTTGGACTGGTTTTGCAACTGGAAGAGTTTGATAAATGATCCACTGTACCTCTGAAGAGCAATATCTCAGCTCCTGAGTGTATAGGTCCCATGGATCACGGGAATTTGGGGTCCTGGTTTCTGGGCCACAAACAACCCATGTAGGTTTTGGGCAGTTTCAAAAACCTCCCTAAATCAATGACTTTGCTCCTAACTGAATACTCTGCCTTGATCGACTGAGCTTCTGATGAGCACCTTGTAGACATTATTATGGACCAGTGCTTAGGATACCCTTAAAAAAAGATAGTCTTTGTTTTTCTATATTATATTATGCCACTAGCCCTGTGCCATTTGTATGGTGGTTTTCTGGTAGTCTTGGTGCCTGGCGCCAGGACAATTCATCCTATTAGTACTATAAAACGCAGTTCAACCTCACTTATTTCATATTCTGGTCCTTATTCTGTAGGGTGCTATAACACCGATCTAGCTATTGCATGGGAAGCCCCATGTACTTCAATGGGGTAGTCCATGCGATGGCCCCAGATTGGCGCTATCGTACTTTATAGCATAAGGTTTTTTGTGTGTCCTTACCATGCCCTTCCCTCTTATTACAGAGAACATTCTTCTAATGAGGCATATTGTTCTAGATGATAAGGGACAAATCAGTCAGTTGTTTTCCATTTATCACAACTATACCTTGGTTCTGATCATGCAGCTTGCTCTACTGTAACTGTATTGAGATATGAGATTCTTTAAAAAAAACAACAAAAAAAACACAGGATTCATTAAGCCTGTCCCTTATGATCTGAAACTATTAGGCTACTCAATTCATAACTTGTTATTTAGATGTCATTCTAGGAAATTATACAAAAATGCTTGTTATCTCATATAGAAAAAATATCCCACTATTCAACATGTAAAAAATACCTCCTTTAGATTACAACTTTCCTTTTATATATACAGTAACACAAATGGGGTTAAAATAAAGTCCAACTGGTGGCCAAGCACACGCAAACCAACGCATCTTCTCTCTTTATGCGCAATGAGGAAGTTGTATCACCAATTCTGCAGTGACATCATTTCGACCAAAATGTTTGCCGCTATTTCTACCCCCTTTGCTGCTGTAGGGGCATGCATCTCATTGCAGGGTCGGTGCTCTGCAGGCTCCTGCAGCAGTAAGGGGGTCATGTGGTTCTCTCTAAGGACAACTGGCTGGGTTAGAGTCTGTATGAATTTCCGGAGTGTGCCGAAAGGTTCGCACTAAGCTGATGCCCTTAGGGAAGATATTCTTCCTTGATAGTCAGTACAGATGGGGACACCAGGTTGCTGTTGCTGCTACTGCAGATTCCCACCATTCCAGCGGTGGTGCCGACGACGGCTGGAGGAGTCGGGGTCGTCGTGCTGGCCTGCTGACTTTGCTGCTGCATCTTTTTCTTGTTCACCTTCCTCTCTTTTGCTCTTCGGTTTTGGAACCAGATTTTTACCTGCGGAAAGATAACAGCAAGGAGTCGTGAAAAGCATCAGAGACGCTAACTTCAATTGCAAGGTGACATACTGTAGTAACAGACTTGATAACTTTTGAAACCCACTGGAGTGAATAGCCAATAATATGGACACATGTCCCTTCAGTCTGCTCCTCTGTCTCTATGTGGCTGGAAAGATATCATCAATGGGACATAATTCCCCCCTGTCTCTGTGAGAATATCTAGAAATGGGTGATCTAGTCCAAATCTGATCCCCCGAATTCCCCAGATTGTTTTGACCAAATCTGTCCTGCCCCCCCCCACACCCCTCACCATAATCCATCAGTGGATTGGTACTAAAAGAATCAGAATCCACCCTTGGATAAAATCTGTGTGGATTTTTAAGAATCCACACACATATTCCATATTGAATCCGAAATCCGCACTGCGGATTGTTACAAATCTGCATTCTGACCCCTCAAATTAAATTTTTAATAATCTGACCACGGATTATTAATTTGCCATGTCGATTGTCGGTGATAGAAAAAAAAATCAGAAAACGTAGGATTGTCCTTTTTGAGACCGATCCACGGAAATCCGCAGACCAAAGGAAACCGGCCGACCCAAATCCACAAAAAAAAAATTGCCTATCTCTTTGAATGTCACCATTAGAATGGGAGGAACAGATCCAATGTATGTTAGGTCAAGTTTGTCTTTGTGTTACTAAAATGGCCTGTGCTGGGAGAACAATACAAATGGGAGCTTGGTGTCCTTTGGTCAATTGGTGTCAATGGGTCACGTCAATGTGTGTAGGTTACAAAAGCACTGACAATAAAGTGGTTTCAGCCTTCAGGTATAAACTAGTCTCCCATGTACAACGTACAAGAAAGGGGACAAGTGTTCCTCTCACCAGGCATGAGCCGACCTTTAGCTGGCACTGTCAAACGAAAGAGTAGGCAATGAACTGACAAGCTGCAATGAAACACTACATTATGAATGTAAAGGTGAGGAGAACAAATCAGGGTGGAAATGGGGCATTATTTGAAAGAGAAACTGGCACAGTGCCTGATGAGTGAAACCCATGTACGTGTGCGGATAGGGAGGGAGGGAAAGGTTCCCCCTGGCTCTGTGTCCCCTGTATATAGCAACTGGGAAAACTGGTTGTACACATAAATAATGGATTGATCATATCCATGTGATATGTTGGGGAAGGCATGATGTCAGGAAGTCTCGAGTTACCCCTCGGTACCTAGATCACCCCCCACACCCAGCAAGACACAGACTCAAGAATTGGGGTAAAATGATCACAGCATTTATTAAAACAACATAGCCCAAATAGCAGCGTCAGATTGCACCCGCACGTGATGATCCACCTGCGTCACCTATAACGCTCAAGAACCCGCCAGCCGTACCAGCCAAGCAGGAAATGTATAATATACCACCATCCAAATCAGAAGATCACCAAACCAGCCGCCTTGGCACAGCCCAGCAACGGCCTCTCCCCTTCTTCAAACTGGATCACTGATCCATCCTTACCATGTGCAGTCTGAACACCACCCTCTGCCAGTGGTGACAACAAAACCACATTACTTCTCCCCTTGTATTTTTTATATTATACTTTTCTGATCTTTGTATATATTCTTTGTTTATTTTTAGATAAGCAATACACACCACAATATATACACGCATATTTTTTCAAACCACAGGAATCGCCCAAAAGAGGGCTGGAGGACGGGATGCACACCCGGACAGCAGGCGAAGAGGGTGAGTTTCCTAAACCCCTTCCCTTTATACCCTCCCCTTATGTCCTGCCCCTCTCTCCTAAATTCCTTAACCCCTTCAGTGCTACCTCGGGCCTCCCCTTCCCCCCCTTCCTGAGACGTGCAGGGGGCTTCTTTCCCACTGTCCTCAATCTATGTGTTCTGTGTATAGATGTAGACACTGAAGGGCAGTTTTCTCAATGTTTCCGGCTGCAAAATTGGGGAGATAAAATGGATCTATCAAAGAAAATAAACCCCACTGCAGACCATGGATTTTTTTTTCCATTGATAAATCTGGTGAAGTTTTTTGTTCAAGTATTGCAGTTGGGAGATGTATGTATGTATGCATGTATTCAAATAGATCCAGCACACTCATTGTGTTTGTGCATGAGTTTGATATAGATGATGAGAACCTTCCTAGTCAAACATACAAGATGAGATGACCTGTCTTGGTCTGTATGATTTACGGCTTACAAATAGGGAAGTTCAGCTTCCTGAATCTGGCATTATGTCTGATCTCTCCCCACTGAAAAGCCAATATTTTTTGTTATTTCACACTGCAGGAGCTTGGTTATCATTACAATTCTCACTTCGCCCTAATTCTCATCACACGCATCCTCGTACACATAGCAGATACGGTATTCTTCAACAGTATCACTCTCTCAAAAAAGTTTTGTTCACCCTCAATTCTGAAAGAAAGAGATTTCCAAGTACTCCCCTATATTTGCAAAATGATACTTGCGATTTAGTGGTTACATCATATCAGTGCAGATGTGTTACCAATGTTTCTGACCTTCATTAGACCCTGATAAAGGCCAGCATGGTCCGAAACGTTCCAAATAACGTAGAGCGCCTGAAACACTCTTTCTTACCTAATGTGGACAGATTGTGTTTATTCATTTTCAACTGGTATCTGTTGTGTGGAGGTTAGTGGCCCCTCCTTTCAGGGTTTAAGCTCAGCCCACCCCACTGTTTAAGTATGTGTTTTCATTTACCTGTGCAGGACAGGTCTATTAAGGCCATTCTCCCTCCACTGCAGAGGTAAATGAGAATTTTCACAGGTAGTGTTAGGACCTGCATACTGGTCACGCCGTGACGTGGCTGCAGGCTTATAACGCTTTGGCCAAAATGACCCTTACTCTTGAGAATACTAACATTGACGTATTTAACTATGTATTTTGTCACATTGGATGTAGCATTGGGTATCTTTGTCTTTTGTTGTCCACATTTGTCCACGCCCAATAGCACTCCTTTTGATACAAATATATATGAAGTGGTGGGTTCTGGTGTTAGAGCTTGCTGGCCTTGTGTGTTTACTAATGGGGACAGATGGCTGCATGTTTATCTACCTGAGCACCCGGTAACCTCTTTTCAAACTAAATAGGAGTGCACTAACTATAATGTCTAAGTCTGAGTATTATCCCTCCCCCAGCCTCAATTGTCCCCAAAGCCTTTAATGAGATTGATTTACTAAAGAAACCTTACTCCTAAGTGAATCAGTAGGTTAGGAGATATAAATGGGGTGCAGGGTGCCAGGTGTCCTGTGGTGTAGCATGGCTTAGTAAATATGGCCAATAATCTGTTGTTCTGGGGTCATCTGCTAAGTGAAAACTGTGCCTCCAAATTCTACATGGCATGGCAGTACTACCACTAGATTCTCCAGTAGCAACTGGTCAATGTCACAGCTATGTCATGGACTTGTCACGACAGACCTTGCAAGCTACTGACCTGCCGTTCTGTTAGTGCCAGTGTGGCGGCCAGCTCTGCCTTCCTGCGGATCGTAATATAGCGGCTGTAGTGAAATTCCTTCTCCAATTCAAGGCGCTGATGGTCCGTGTATACAACACGGTATTTGTCTTTTGTTCTGGTCTTACCTAGAGAGAAGAGGCGCAAACATCGTGATTCACACGCTGTCCATGATAATAATAACTTTATTTCACATAGCACTTTTCTCCCAATGGGACCCAAAGCGCGTCATAATAACAGCACAGTGTGCGGTACTCAGCACATAGGAACTTTTTGCAGACACGGTCCCTGCCCAGCAGAGCTTACAATCTATGTTTTGGTGCCTGAGGCACAGGGGAGATAAAGTGACTTGCCCAAGGTCACACGGAGCTGACACCGGGGGTGTGAACCAGGCTCCCCTTATTCAAACTCGGTGTCATAATCAAGTTAACACTACATTGGCCCAATCACAGTTTAACGTAGATGAAGGTTTTGTGTCAACTTCACATCTCTGCCTTGATTAATCTAGAACCTACTTAAGTTGTCAATGAGCTGTCATTTTTAATTGACACTTTTATTTTTCATGATCACCCTATTCGAAGGTGAGTGAGTTTCCTGACTATCTATTTAATGTCATTAGTCTTCCTTTACTGACTTGCTCACTCACAGGGATGTAATGGACACATTTCCAGGGGACATTTCTCCCAACGAGGGAAAATCACACCGATATATTATTGATATTGGGAGATGCATGTTCAAAACATTTACTGTGGCAGCTAAATAAATAGTTATTCAAATATTCTATATCGTGATTTGTATTTGTTGATGAGACATAATATAGTATGTATCTACCTTTACATTAAATATAGATATATGACATGAACTTTGCTAGCGTATCTCACAACTGAATAATGAATTAAACATACAGTATGACAACTTCACAAACCATGAGTGCTTCTAAAATATAGATATTACATTTCATGATAATACATTAATGCATAATCTGTACTGATCGCTGTTTATTCCTATTTTTTCCGTGGGCACTCTTCAATTTATAACCACACTGGTCTTTACTCTGGGATGTATTATTTCCAGAGAATTGTTTTCAATCCATCCGTGGCTCCAATGCCGGACGTACGCATAAGCTAACTAAGCTACATCTTAGGGCCTCACAGTATCAGGGGCGTCAAAAATAAGACAAAAATATATGCATTTCAAGTTTTAAAATGGATGATAAATAAAGACGATAAGGGAAAAAGAAGCTTCTCTATAAACATGGAAATGTTCGTTCAAATATGACCCTAAGCATCATGTGCATCGAAAGTGACAAACTTCAAAAGCAACCGGCGAGTGCCGATCGCGCATGCGCACGAGCAGCTGTGAAGTGCCGATCGCGCAGCCGGCGCTCGCCAGCGGCACAGAAAACCGGGACAGAGTCCGAAAAACCAAGACGTCTGGTCACCCTGATTAGGCCTCAGAAGATCAAAGTCCTGCCCTGGGTTGGTTCCAACAATGAATTCAACCCAGTCATCAACATGGGAACTAAGTTGGATAGACTAGTAATATGCTCCAGAATAAAAGGCATGCGGTTTCAAATACCCATTGGTAAAAGTGAAATTGACAGCATATATTGATCCCAAATTAATAAATTCTAATTCTGTGTTGAATTTATGCCCTAATTATTTAATAACTCTATTCTTTTATTATGTCCCATACATAGTCGCTAGAACAGTATGTATATTTTTATAAAGTGCGCTTGTACTCCAAGTTTTATAATAATATACAAGGCACAATACAGTGAAATATGGTCGAAAAAGTGCATCAAATAAAAGCAAACTCTAGGAGAAATCAGTTTCTGCCCAAAGAGCTAACAATCGAAATGATATTAAGGGAAACCTGCCTGCCGTGCATACAGTGGATTTATTATTAGAGAAAAAAGTCACATTAATAGAGTTATATTTGTCACCTAAATTTAATTTTATGCAACCCCTCTACTGTTTAGCTCTCAGACTTATGACTATAGCTGAGGCTGGGTCCTGAGTCCCTGTCTTTTACATACTGGCCATACGTGGCCTACGGTCAGATGGCAGGGAGAATATAGACACAATATGGGTGATATAACTAGTTTACTATATACTTATTCATCTCAGACACTTTGTGATCCATAGCAGAGAATCACTACATACTGTACACATATAGAACACAGTCCCCAAATAGCACTGCGTGGGTGTGAATCAGTGTCAGTGGCGTAGTAGCCAATCCTGGGTATGTTGGCTTATGATGGTGCCGGCACACCGTGGGAGCTCGTTGTGTACTGAACCTGTTGCAGGCCTGTTCTTCGAAAAGGTGTTTCGGTACCTCTGTGTCTTTATAGCCGTTGAGGGTCCCATCTCCCGTCCACGTTGGAACTGTAGCCCACTGCTCCGGTTGCCACGTACACACTCGGCAGACCTCAACCCATCCTGACAGTACACAGGTCCACGCATAGGGTTGCCAGGTGTCCGGTTTTCACCCGGACAGGCCAGTAATTCCGTTGCCTGTCCGGTATAAAATCGGAGGTAATACCGGGCACATATGTGTCCGGTATTACCATTTTTGCTGGCGGCAGAGGGCTGGCAGCGCAAGCGCAAGGGCAGGCAGTCCTCAGAGTAGTACTGAGACGGTGGCCGGGCAGGAGCACTTGTGTGTGTGTGTGTGTGTCTCTACGTGCAGCCTGTCCCTGATTGGAGGAGCAGAAAGCCAATCAGAGGACAGCTAGGGCGGAGCTCACACCCCGGCGGCCCAGAGACGTCTGTGTCCTTCCTGGCAATAAGGTAAGGACACAGATTGGGGGATGGATGGGGCAGGATGAGATGGTGAGAGGATGGGGTGGGGGGCAGGATGAGATGGTGAGAGGATGGGGCAGGGTGAGATGATGAGATGGTGATAGGATGGGGGGGCAGGGTGAGATGATGGGGGGGGCATGGGGGGGGGGGGGGGGGGGAGGGGGGGAGGAGGGGGGGGGGGAATAAGATAGTGATGTGGGCCAGCCTGGGGAGATGAGATCATGATGATGGGGGATATTTTAAATGTATTGGGGAGGTGGGGGTATATTTTAAATGTATTGGGGAGGTGGGGGTATATTTTAAATGAATTGGGGAGGTGGGGGTATATTTTAAGTGTATTGGGGAGGTGGGGATATATTTTAAATGTATTGGGGAGGTATATTTTATATGTATTGGGGAGTTGGGGGTATTTTTTAAAATGTATTTGGGGAGGTGGGGGCATTTAAAAAAAATGTATTTGGGGAGGTGAGGTTTTTTAAAATGTATTTGGGAGAGGTGTGGGTATTTTTTAAATGTATTTGGGGGGTGTGGGGGTGTTTTTTTAAATGTTAAGCTCAACCCCGTTATAGCGCGATCCGCTGTAATGCGGTTTGAGCGTGGACCCGAATTAAAAAAAAAAAAAAATACATTTTTGCACACACACTGCACACTGCATACATTCACAGCACACTGCGCACACTCACAGCACACTGCACACACTCACAGCACACTGCACACATTCACAGCACACTGCACACACTCACAGCACACACTCACAGCACACTGCACACACTCACAGCACACTGCACACACTCACAGCACACTGCACACACTCACAGCACACTGCACACCACACACACACACTACCAACACACACACAGCACCCTGCCAATACACCCACAGCACACGACATACACTCACAGCACACTGTCACACTCACAGCCACACGTCACTCACCTGATACATGGACCAACAATGCACAACACACCCACAGCACACTCCTAACCACAAACTGAACACAACACTGCACATACACTGCATCACTATAGCACACTCAACTCATGAGCAGCACATTGCCATCACAACTGCATACATCAAGACACTGCAATAATCTCTCACAGAAGTCGCACTTTTTGTACACATTCACAAGCACACTGAATACACTCACAGCACACTGAACACTATCAGCACACACACACTTCACCAGCATTCATCGCATCAACCCTGCACACACACACACACACACACATACAGTCTCACACAGTCAAATACACACACACATACACACACACAGAGACACAGCACTTGTCTCTTTAAGGGAGCTTGCTCTCGCAACGGAAGCAGAAGACAGGAAGCAGAGACAGGAGAAGTATCTGCCAGAGGCCGGGTAAGTGCTGTGTGCTGTTGCCCCGCTGCCCCCCCGGGTCTGGGAACGCTTGGAGAGTTCTCATCTTTCCCCTTCCGGTGGAACGGCACCATCACAAAAAAAATTCGGCGGCCATTTTTTTTCCGCACCCCCGTTTATAAAGGTGGTTCACGAGTGGCCCCCGAGTGACCCGCGCTTTAACGGGATTAGAGCTGTATTTGGTATTTTTATATGCATTTGTAGTGCGTGGGATATTTTTTTACATGTCTTCAGGGGGCGTGGGTGCCAGTATTTTGGGACAAACCATCTGGCACCCTATCCACGCAATTTGAACCAAAATGGCCGCCCCCCCTTCTTAAAGGCTCCTCTCCCTCATAGTCCCTCCTCTTCCACATTCTGTTATATTGGTTGTCTTCTGTCCACTCATAGTCATCAAGTCCAGAGCACACGTGGAGAGGAACCTGACCACGGGGCAGTGTGAGTGTGTGTGAGCTCATCAAACAGGAGTTACACTTATAAGTACAATTCTGCACATTCGCAGGGTGACAGGGAGGGAGAAACCCAGTCACTTGCAGGTTGATTGCGATCATTCGTTTTCTAGCGCTGTCAATGTAATCACGTTCTTTCATTTGAATTGTCTTACAAGGAAGGCGTAGCCACCTAATATGTGGTCATTTTGTGCATGCAGAAAATAAAGGAAGAGGTGAAGGAAGATCCTTAGTACTTCGACGTTTTAAACTCCAAGTATATAGGGAATGAACTTAACCAATACCTGATGCTTTAATTCGAGAAGTGCTAGAATAAGTAATGTATATCTCTACACAAAATCATACAAAAAATAGAAACCCTTATAATGGGCACGTACCACCAATATTGTTCAGAGATTTTCACATGTGTGTTATCGAAGCTAAGTTTACCCGTCTAAGGGTCCTCATCAGTAAAGGTTGATAAAAATTTATCGGCAGGGCATTTAAACTTGACGTTTTTTTGGGGCGTTCTATCACAGTATTCGAAAGCCTCGATTACCTGTGATTGAAAATTTCCCAAAAACGATGGCGTTGTGTGCCAGCGAGAGCATCGAGCCTCTGAAAAGGCCTAAGGCCCAGACATAGTGGAAATCAGCGTCGCTGATGGCGGCTGAGCCGCGCTGAACAGATGCACAAAGCCCCTGCATCTGTACCAATCACGGGTCTATAGTTTCTCCCTCCGTAGTGCTGTGATGTGCTGAGGCCTAAGAAACTTCCCCGAGAAGACCCAAGTGTTAGTTGTCATGCTGTGTGTGTGGCTGGCTAGTGTGCATGCGTGTTGCATGTGTGTGTTGTGTGTGTGATGTGTGTGTGTGTGTGTGCATGTGTTGTCTGTGGGTGAGTGTGTTGCGGATGTGTGTGTCATGTGTGCGTGCCATAGTGGTGTGGTGTAGTTGTCGTTTCCGTTGTGTGCATGATATTGGTTTGGTTCTTTTTGATTCTTTTTTTTTGTTCTGTTTTGTGTATGTATTTATTGTTTTTTGTTTGCGTGTTGTTGCTGCTGTGTCTTGTGTATTGTGATATATATTATCAAAGTTTGCAAATAGTAATTATCAATAATTTATTCTCACAGCTGTCTTTTTATAAAAATTTAAAATTTATATAATGATATACACACTACAACACCACACCACACCACAACTACACACACACACCACACACCCACACACACAACACACACACACACACCACCAACACAACACACACACACACCCACAATCACACACACACACACAACGTTCCCAGTGACACACGAACACACACACACTGACAGCTACCAAGTGACACACACACACAGTGATACCCGCCTCCCAAGCGTGCTTGCTGTCGCCTCTGCCAGGACAGCAAAAAGCTCCTGGTAGAGGGGAGCGGCAGCAAGCAACAGCGAGCAGCAGCACCAAAGTGTTTACTATGACCCACGCCTAACCCAGCAATTCATTTCTGCTGCAGAGAGAGCGGCTCTGAGACTCCGGGAGTCGGAGGGCCATCGCTTCTAATGGTAAGTAATATATTGAATGTTTGTAAATGTCTCTTTTTACAGGTTTTTTCATTGGATGTGTTTTTTGATTTTTTGGGGGAGGCACATTGATTGATAATATATTAATCTGTACCACTTTAGGGTAAAGATTAATACATTATTATGACAATGTTTGGGGGGCATTTCTGGCTTGGTATTGCTGTTGGTTTTTTTAATTTCAGTGTCTTATGTGGATGTCATTGTTTTTTTTTTTTCCTGCTTTATGGTAATAAAATGTTTGCGATTGGTGTTCGTTTTTAGTTAATGTTGTATTATGTTAGCTAATGCGTTTTATGGTTATTTCAGGTATTTGTTGAATTTATTTCTTTGTGTTTTAATGTTTAAATTAATTCATTAATGTTGTAGTAATTAATTGGTTTGATTGGTTAGTGTTACTATTAATTTTGAGTTGGTTTAGTAATTATTTGGTTTGATTGGTGACTTTATAAAATAATTCGGAGTTGTTTTAGGAATTAATTGTTTTGATTGGTTAATGGCTTAATTAATTCATTGTTGATGTTGTTATTGCTTGTATTCATTGGATTAGCTGGCTACTGTTTTTATTTAGTGAAGTGTGTTTTTTTTGGAGTTTAGTTATGTTTTATTATTGTCTGTCTTGTGTATTAATGTATTGTAATTAGGGTGCCCATTGAGTGCTATAGAGGCTTATCATGCCCATAGTATTATTATATGGGTATGATGTACCACTATACTACTCAATGGGTACAGGGTGGGTATAGTCAGTCCGGGGTGGGTGCTTAGGCCTCATGGATGGGTGAAGGGGGTATTAACCCTAAGGATGAATGTCTAGACCTTGTGGGTGGGTAGCGGTTGGGTTAACCCCTTTATTACCTTAGCGGTATTAACCGCTAAGGTAATGAAGGGGGTTAAGTCCCCCCGCAACCCCCCGCAAGGGCTAAACAGCCACTAAGGGCCAAATTTCCCCTTCACCCACCCTCGCTTGCCACAGTAAGCCTGGCATGGGTGTTTAACCCCTTCATTGCCTTAGCGGTTAGCCGCTAAGGTAATGAAGTTGCTGTAAATGCATTTTTCCTACATCGGATGCATGCCGGGGGCCTCCGGTGCTGGTATTAATGGCTATCAGCTCCGGAGACCCCCGGCATCAATCCGAGACAGGAAAAGGGCCTGATTTTTTCTGTCCCGACATATCGCAGCTCATCGAGGCATCTCCCCACCAATTTACCTACATTTTGAGGTGGATTGGATTTGGGGAGAAGATCGCCTTTTAGGGCTGCGATAGGCGAATCACGGCTACAAGAATCGCGCGAGTTTATGATCCTTCTGAAAATGGTCGATAAGCGGCTGATCGCCGCTCAATCAGCGATTTACTTTTGGTCATAAGATTTTGCGGCGATACAGGCCGTTATCGAGCACTTATCGAGGCTTAGTGAATACGAGTAGCCATTTTGGCCGATAAGTGCTCGATAAGGGCCTTATCGACGCTTTCTGAATGAGGCCTTAAGTTCTTTCAAAACTTAGCTGTCTCACATTTTAATCTGGTCTGTAACTGTTACATACGTCTATAATATATTATCTCTTACTGTGCATGCAATGTCTTGTATATAAGGTATAACCTTGCTCACTTAATGTAACCATGTATTTGTCACCATAACTCTATGCCCAGGACATACTTGAAAACGAGAGGTAACTCCCAATGTATTACTTCCTGGTAAAACATTTGATAAATAATGCAAATCTTATTATAATATTGAGAAATGTATAATTTTTACACTTATTAACTTTGTCACTTAATTATATAGTATATCATGTAATAATGACTGTATAAAGTGTGGGTGTACAATAATGTATATCCATAGCCTCAACAATATTAATTTAGTATATCATTTCTATTAATGTACAATTAAAATAAATGAAGGAAAATAATTAAATGTGTGTTTCCGCCTTTTGTACAAGGTGGGAGCAGGGGGTCTCCGGAGCTGAACCATGTTACTTTCAGCTCTGGGGACTCCCTGCTTCCCAAGATCCTTACCTTGATACAGTAGCTGGTAGCAGCCCCGACTGGGCGAGTAATATGATGGTTTGCAGGCAGGTTTGACCCGGGGACTACGGTGTTTTGCTACGTTGCTCCGGGCTACGGGTTTCTTGTCACCTTGTAAACCTCCAGGTGGCGGAAGCGTGCAGCGGCGTCTCCATGCATCCTCCCGGCATCTCCCCCTGCAACTCCTGTCAATATGGCTCCGCGGTGTCAAATATCGCCACCATGCGACATTGGGAACGCTACATGACGTCACAGCGTCACAGGCCGCCCATGGTCATGACAACGGGATGCTACGTGACGTCACACCGCGTCCCGTTGTCATAGCAACTTGAAGCTGCATGACGTCGTGACGTCACTTAGCGTCCCATTGTCATGGCAACGGAGCGACATTTGACGTCGTGCTGCCATATTGACAGAAGTTGCAGGGGGAGAGGTCAGCAGGATATACGAAGGATGCCGGGAGACGCCGCCGCTGAAGGTAAGCGCTACATGTAGAAATGTGGTTTGAAGGTCCCACATTACGTGGACCAATAGGAAGTCATCACTGCTTCCTATTGGCCCGCATGACCTTTAAACATGCATGAGCTACCGACATCCCCTTTTAGAGGTAAGTATCTCAGGAAGCAGGGGGCCCTGAGAGCTGAAATTAACGCGATTCAGCTCCAGGTACCACCTTCTTCCCACCTGGGGGTTGGGAAATGTTTTTCTCCCTTCAGTAACTCTTCCTCTGACCCCTATTGCAAAATAAGTGCAAAGGACTTTGATTCCTGTTAAGAGTCATCTTTAAAACGACTCCCTTAGCATCGGTCAAAGTGCCCATGCAAACACAGCAACCGTTTCAATATCTTGATACACTGCTGCCAACTTACCTCTGCATTATCTCGTCCCTTATCAATAGCAATTCTGAGCTTTAAGTGATAAAGATCACGTGGCCTCTCTTCAATATGCTATGAAGCCTGCCTTTCCAGTGCTGGAGAGGAGTTCAGCTCCATCCAAATGAATGGGACTAACATTGCATATTGAATAGGGGCCTAAACGCCTGTGTCCACCACCTGAGCCACCAAGAGTTGTAATTAAATAGGTGCTGCAGTCTCTATTGTGTTAGTCAGCCTAGGACGTTTCGCAGCGGCCGTCTCGCCGCAGCTGATTAGCCGCAGCCAGTTAGCCTCCATCGATCAGCCTCAGGGTTCAGCTAGCCGTCTGCCTTTTCACCACGAAGGAAAGTGGCTAACCATGACCCCTTACCCCTAATCGGACCCCTTACCCTAAAAAAAAAACATTAACCCCTTACCCTATCCCCTTACCCTAAAACTCAACCTGAACCCCTTAGCCTAATCCATTAACCTCTTCCCTAAAACCCTACACTTAACCCTTACCCTAAAACCCCCAAACGGACCCCTTACCTTAACTTCTTACCCTAAAACCCCTCAAATTAACCCCAAATACTAACACTAAGCCCTCTAACCATTTACTGCCTTCGATGTAAAAAGGCAGGCGGTTAGCTTTACCATGCGGCTGATCGTCGGCGTCTAAATTGCCGCCTGAAGCTAATCGGCTGCGGCGAGATGGCCGCGCCCCGAAACATCCCACCCTGTGTGTCAGTATAGGGGCATCCACAAACTTGCATACTCAAGGCCATGCAACACAACGCGTTACTTCCCCTACAAACAGACCCTTTCAGTAAAGTGAATTACCGAGTACTGTAACTGAATAAATTATATTACTATTTATATCTTGAATTAACAAATATATATTTGTATAACATATTTATCAAGTATTATATATATATATAATATATATATATATATATATTCCTATCAATATGTATCACAATAAAAAAAATAAAAAAAATTAAAAAAGTATCACAATAAAAATGTAAGTTACAAATAAAAAAAAAAGTATCACAACCTAAAACAAATCTGTTGTCTAAAAACATTTTCACACCGCACTAATAGCTTTTCTGTTAACAGTCAGGGTCCAGTTGACCTTACGCTGTATATCATGGCACTATGCTTGTTCTCTAGGGGTAGATCGCGATCAGCGGTCGTGCCCCCTGCCCCAATATAGGTCAAATAGATACAAACGAAAAAAATCTCTGGAACAGTGCGGATTGCTGCTTTAGAAACTTTATCCAGTGCAATCTTCAACGTGACCACATGAGTTACCTTTTCTTAAAATAAACAACTTGCTGTGTTTGCCGTACTTATTTCGGAACATGTAAGAGACTTATATGTGTGTAATTCTGATGTAGTGGAAAATGTACAACCGTTTGCAGACATGAGACAAGTCTAGTACTCCGTGCACTGACAATGTAGTTATGGCTGATAAATCTGAGGTGAAGGGGTTAATTGCCACCCTCTAAGATCAAAAGGCTACACTGTAGAGTTTACCTAGCAATTAATTATGGATTTTCTTTTGCTACTAACCTGCCCCAGCAGTTCACACCAGGCCTTCCCCGTTCTACCTGTAGACGAGGTGTCTGCGGGATATCTGAAATGCATCTTTAGACTTGCTTAAAGTGGCAGTCCTCCTTACCAATGGGGATAGATAAGGGGCTGTGTCCTAAAGTCCCCCAACTGAAACATGCAACCAAGTAAAGAAAAAAAACAACTGCTTGCAATAGAATTCCGAGACGTTATAAACAGGCCCCTTCTGCATCAAGGTCTCACAGCTACGAACTAGGGCAAAGAAAGAGGTCCCATAAGTCAGGGGCACGCAAACTCGGAGGGGCGCGCGGCGGTTACAGAGGCCCCGCACTCTTCCCCAAGGCATTTAAATTAAATGCCGGGGGGGGGGACCGCGCAAGACCTCTGCCTTACCGTGATTCAGCCGGCTGCGGGTGACGCGACGTCCGTCGCCATGGCAACGCGGCTCATGTGAGGTGACGTCGCATGACCCCGCGGCGTCATTTGAAGCCGGCACAAAGGTAAGGGAGGGGGCGCAAGCGCTGGGCGAGAGCAGGCAGGGGGACGCAGCACCAGAAGTTTGCGCACCCCTGCCATAAGTGATGGAATTTTTTTACTTTGATACATCTGGGTGCAGTCTTTTTATCTCCTGTTTTGACGCTGGGAGACTTTTATATATAACCACTATGCTTGCAATATGGCAGCGAACGCGTTTTACACCCTTGCTGCCACTTTGACCCTTTGAGTGTCGGAACTCGCGGTCACATGATCGCTCCGTCACTAATAGGGGGTTGCCCGGTGGCCTGTTGCTGTGGCCCCCGCAGCAGTGACCCACCGGAGCTGGAGGAGGGAGCTGCAGAGTAAATTGCAGGACCACTCCTCACCCCAAGGTGTGTGTGCTGGAGTGAGAGGGGGGGTCTTACCTTCTCCGGAGCGACCCTCCTTCTGCAGCATCGCGCTGCAATGGCGACCCGACGACAAATTATGTCGCGACATTACATGGTGGCGCGTTGCCATGACAACGCAATGCTATAGAACAGGTCTGCACAACTCGTAAAGTGAGAAGGGACGAACTGCTCCAAGGAAAAAAAAATTGGACCGCAAGGGTAAAATCATCATCATCACCATCATCTCTCCTCCAGCACCTCATCATCATCATCATCATCCTCATATCTCCCCCAGCACCCCTCATCATCGTCCTCATATCTCCCCCAGCACCCTTCATCATCATCCTCATATCTCCTCCAGAAGCCCTCACTATCAACCTTTGCGATACTCCCCATCTATCTCTCATACGCCCATCTCTCCCCCTCACCCACACACATAATACTCCCCCTCCACATCAAACACACAATATCCCCCTGCACAGCACACACATCGCACACCCCTGCACCTCACATCTCTCTCCCCCTTTGCACCTCACATCCCTCTCCCCCCTTGCACCTCACATCACCCTCCCCCTGCACCTCACATCACTCTCCCCCTTGCACCTCACATCACTCTCCCCCCTTGTACCTCACATCACTCTCCCCCTTGCACCTCACATCACTCTCCCACCTTGCACCTCAAATCACCCCCCTTGCACCTCAAATCACCCCCCTTGCACCTCAAATCACCCCCCATGCACCTCAAATCACCCCCTTTGCTACCTCAAATCACCCCCCTTGCACCTCAAATCACCCCCCATCAGCACATCGCAAAATCACACCCCCTACACCCTCCAATGACCCCCCTGTGCCACCTACAAATACCCCTGACATCAAATCACCCCTTGCAATTCAATCACCCCCCCATGCACGACTCAAATCCACCCCCCCTTGCACACTCCCAATCGACCCCCCCCGCCGGACCTCAGAATCACCCCTTTGCCACTCAAATCACCCCCCTTGTGTACCTCAAATTCACCCCCTGACACACTCAAATCACACCGCCTTGCACCTTCAATCACCACCCCATGCACCTCATAATCACACCATGACAGCCAAATCACACCACATGCAACCTCCAATGAACCCAATGCACCTCAAATCAGCCCCCTCTTGCACCTCAAATCACCCCCTTGACACCTCAAATCACCCCCACTCTGATACCTCAAATACCCCACCATGCACCGCAAGCACCCACATGCACCTTCAACATACACCCCATGCCACACTCAAATCACGGCATGCACTTACAAATAAACCCCATGCACCTCAAATCACCCCTCGCCACCGCAAATCAACCCCAATTGCACATTCAAATTCACTCCACCTTGCACCGCAAATCACACGCACCACCATACTGACACCCTCGGCACTCAACACCCCTTGTGCACCTCAAAATCACCCTACCTCATACCTGATCCTCAAATCACCCCCCATGCACTTCAAAATCACCCACATTGCCACTTCAAAATCCAACCCCATACACCTAAATCACCCCACCTGCACTCAAATCACCCCCTTTGCACTGCCAAATCACCACCCATGGCACTCAAATCACCCCCATGCACCTCAATCATCCTTGCACCCAATGACCCCACGCATGCACCTCAAAAAAATCACCCATCGCCCTCAAATTTCACCCACCTGGCACCTACATGACCCCCCTGCCACGTCACCATCACCCATCACCCCCCCCCACTGCGACCTTCACATCACCATCACCCACAGGGCACCAACGAATATAATGGGGGGGCCGAGGGACAAATTAAAGGCAGCAAGGACCCCCCCACGAAACTCATATTGCACCCCCCCGAACCGAACACCCATAGCGCACTACCACCGAAAAATATACTTTCAGCGTGGCAACCTGTTTACTTAACCTTGTTTTCTTATTGTGATACAGAAAAAACATTACACAAGTGCAACCTGTTTTTGTTTATATTTTCAACAAAAGACATGTGTATGCCGGGGTGGGTGAGTTAGTGGTGGGGTGAATGACAGTGACTGGGTGTGGGAATGACAGTTGGGTGCTTATGGGTTGGTAATGGTGTGCTTGGGACTGGCGGGTGGGGGGCGTGGTGGGTGAAGGCGTGGGTGGGTGATGGCGTGGCGGGGTGAGTCGGGCGGCGTGCGGAAGGGTGATGCGGTGAGTGGAATGGCGGTGCGCGTTGGGTGAATGGCGGTGCGTGGGTGGAAGGGCGGTGCGTGGGGTGAATGGCGGTGTGCCGGTGGATGAACTGGCGGTGCGGTGGGTGAATGGCGGGTTGCGTGGGGATGAGCGGTGGCGGTGGGTGTGACTGGTCGGGGGGGATGCGGTGCGGGGTGAATGGCGGTCGGGGGATGGGCGTGAGGAATGGCGGTGGGTGGTTGGCAGACGTGACTGGTGGGTGGGAACAGGACTGGGAGACAGTGGACTGGGAGACAGTGATGGGAGACAGGACTGGTAGAACAGAGACGGGTGAAGTGACTGGTGACAGGGACTGAGTGGGGATGAGAGGGGTCTGCGGTTACAGTGACTGGGTGTGGGACCAGTGACTAGTGTGGGGAGAGATGTGACTGGGTGACGTGACCAGGGTGGACAGTGACACTTGACTGCGGTGAACAGGGTGTAGTGACAGTGTAGGACTGGGTTGACAGGACTGGGTGACAGTGACTTGCAGTGGTGTGACAGTGACTGGGTGGGAGAGCGTGATGGTACCAGTGACGGGACAGGAAAAATGATGGTGACTAGTGGACCGAGGTGACAGTGGACGTGGGTGACAGGTGGACAGTGACTGGTGAGCAATTACCTGTGAAGGATTGGATACTTGGAGCGTGGTGGCACATCTAGGCACGCTTTCCATGGCCTTCGATCCCATGCGGGCAGTGAACCCGGGAATGGGGAGGTTGGGCTTTTGGGGGTGCGTGGCTCGCAGGGGGAAACTAAATAAAAAACGGGGTGGGGGCGGGGGAGCGTGTAGGCGTGGGGGGGGGGCCAAGGGCAGGGGGGAGCTCTCGGGGGTACGCGCCACGGGAGGAGTCTGGGACGCGGAATGGGGGGAGAAGTCGTGGTGAAATACAGGTCACGCAGGAGAGAATCTGCTGGGTACTTTACCCCTCCGTCCCACCGTTGGGAGGCGGGGGGGGAGCGGGCTCCGCAGGAGAGTGGATGGACTTCCCCCCCTCTGTCCCATTTGGGAGCAGGTGGGGGGGGGGAGCGGCCCCGCAGGGATGGAGCTGCTGTATTCCCCCTCACGTTCCCACGTGGGAGCTGGGGGGGGGAGCGGCCCGCCAGGAGGATGTGGATGGTACTCCCCCTCTGTCCCATGTTGGGAGCAGGGGGTGGGAGGAAGAGACCGCGGAGGAGCTGGCTGGTATTCCCCTCCGTCACTATGGTTGGGAGGCAGGGGGGCGTAAGGAGCGGGCCCGACAGGAAGTAGAAACCTGGCTGGTACTATCACCACCCTCCTACCGTCCACGTTGGGAGCAGGGGGGGGCAGGCGATCCGCTGGAGGAGACGGATGGCGTATACTCTTCTTTCACCTCTCGCTCCCCAACGTTGGGAGCAGGGGTGGGGAGCGGGGCCGCAGGAGGGACACGTGGCTGGTACTTCTGACCTATAGATGACTCCCCCCTCCATCTTGCTCAAGTTGGGAGCAGGGGGGGGGAGCGGTGGTTCGCAGGAGGAGATGACTGGTCTACTTCCCCCTCTGTCCAGTTGGGGAGCAGGGGGGGGGGAGCGGCCCCAGAGGAGGAGATAGGCTGGTTATTCTTCCCCCATCCGTCCACACGTTTGGAGCCAAGGGGGGAGGGAGCGGGCCGCAGGAGGAGTGGCTGCACTTTACACTTCCCCTCCGTCCCACGGGGTGGGATCAGGGGGGGGGCGGATAGGAAGAGTCTCAGGAGGAGACTGGCTGGATCTGGGGTTTTCACATTCCAGGCACCCGTTGCCACCTCGTTTGGCCGCGCGGGTATGTGGGGTGGGAAGCGGCCCCGCGGAGGAGCTGGGCTGCTACTTCTCCCCTCTGTCCCGTTTGTGTAAGGTAGCAGGGGGGGGGAGCGGGCCCGAGACTCACAAGGAGGAGTCATGGCATGTTTGACACATTCCCCCTCCGTCCTCACGTTGGGAGCGGGGTGGGGTGGGGGGAGCGGGACCCGGCAGAGGAGCTGGCTGGGTAACTACTCCCCCAACTTCCGGTCCCACGTTGGGGAACCAGGGAAGGTGGGGGATAAGGAAGAGCCCGCAGGAGGAGCTGGCCTGGGTTATCCTTTCCCCCTCGTCACCACGTTGTGAGCATGGTGGTGGAGGAGCGGAGCGGGCCCGTAGGAGGAGAGTAGCTGGCTTGCGTAACTCCCCCTCATCACCCAGTTGGAGCAGAGAGGGGGAGCCAGGGCCAAGGAGGCAGTGGCTGGATCCCCCCTCGTCCACACGTTGGGAGCGGGTGGGGGGGGAGCGGGACAGATCAGGATGGGAGCTGGCTGGTTATACAGTGTCCTACCCCTCCGTCCATGTTTGGGAGCAGGGGGGGTGGAAGCGGTCCCCCCGTCACGACGGAGCTTGCTTGTTTACTGCCCCATCAGTCCAATTTGTTGGGAGCAGGGGGGGGGGGAGGGAGCAGGGGGGGAGCGGGCCCTGCGCATGCGGGCCGGGACCGCGGGGAATCGCGTCCATTTTTTTAAACTTTTTTTAAAAATGTATTTCATTAACTGGCGCCCGGCCGGAGTCATCGCGGGCCGCACAGAGAGGCCAGGTCGGCCGCATGCGGCCCGCGGGCCGTATGTTGTGCAGGCCTGCTATATAGGAGAGCAGCTCTTCAAGGAAGCGCCCGGGAGCCAGCAGGTATGTACAATCCACCCCCGTCCGTCACTAATGAAGAACTTGAAAATATGGAATGCGCGATCTCACATGGAAATACATGGAGCATCATAATGATGTTGCTGCTACGTCATGGGGTGGCCCCTGGAGTTCCAGACCACATGATGTAGTAGCTGCATCTAAAGGGCAACCATAGGGTTAATAGATGCTCCTAAGAATGAAGATGCATTGAGGCAGCAATTTGTGCTGTTGATCGCTTGATCAGGGGCTGAATTCCTGCAGTTACAGAGAAGATTATGTTTTATTTTTCTTGTACTAAACACATGTCTCCGCTAGTTGGGGCTGGCCCCAGCCATATTGTATCCCGCTATTCATCTACAGGTGACCTATTATTCAAATCAAGTTAAATAAAAATGGCTCCTTTTGAAAAGTGCAATCCTTCCTCTACTTTTCTTCTTGCGATATTTTGAGGACCCCTCTGAGCAGGGCCGCTGACAGGGGGGGACAGCCGGGACTACTGTCCCGGGCTCGGCCAGTCAAGGAGCCCAACCTCCGTACAGGCAACTCTACAGCTCACTCTTTGCAGACAAGACAGGCCCTCCCTTTGCTGGCTGCTGCCCCATCTGTCCCTGCCTTCTCTCCCCTCCTGCAGGACTGAGGGGTCCACCCACTCTCAGCACCGCCCATCCTTCCCTTCCCCAGGCCTCAGCGGGCTTGCAGGGTCCTTCTGTGCACCTGCCATGTGTCTCTAGCAGGGCTCCAGGTAAGCCTCATTTTATTTCCTCTCATTTTCTTTCCCCCACCCCTCTCATTTCTTCTACCCCTCCCATCTCTCATTTTCTCTCCTCCCATCCATCTCATTTTCTCCCCCTCTCCGTCCATCTCATTTTCCCCCCTCCCCATTCCTCTCATTTTCTCCCCCCCCCCTTCCTCTCCTTTTCTTCTCCTGCCCATCCTTCTCCCTTTCTTTCCTCCCCCCCATGTCCTCTTTTTTTCGGCAATCCTCCCCCCCCCTTTCTCTCCTTTTTTCTTCCCCGTTCTCCCCCCCTCCCTGGTCTGCCTTTTCTTTCTCCTCCCCTCCCCATTCCTCTCATTCTCTCCTTCCATCCCTCTCATTTTCTCTCCTCCCATTCCTCTCATTTCCTCTCCTCCCACCCCTCTCATTTTCTCTCTCCCCACCCTCTCATTTCTTCTCCCCCATCTCTCATTTTCTCTTCTCCCATCCATCTCATTCCCCCCCCCCCTTTCCCGTCCCTCTCATTTTCTCTCCCTCATTTTCTCTCTCCCCTCCCTCTCTTTCTCCCCGCCTCCCTCTTTCTCGGCCCCACCCCTCTCATTTTCTCTCCCCAAAGTCTAGGGTTGCCAGGTGTCTGGTTTTGAACCGGACAGTCCGGTATTTTGCCCCTGCATCCGTTATAAAGTGAAAGGTATTATCGGACATGTATGTGTCCGGTATTACCTCTCCGAATGTAGAGTGGCTGCGGGGGGGCTAGCGGCCGGTCAGAGCAGTTCTCCTCAGCTGCAGGCTTGTCCCTCATTGTCTGTCCCATGACGCCGAGGTGTCTAATGGTGACGCGCGCTCATGTCAGAGAGATCCCCCTGCAGCCACTGCCCCCTCCCCCCACAGCTACCGGGCCTGACCTGAGACCATCCCCAAGGTAAGTCTGAATTTTATATGTATTGTGGGTGGTGGGGGTGTATTTTTTTTATATGTATTGGGGGGTGGGGGTATTTTTAGATGTATCAGGAGAGGGTATAGTTATATGAAGTGGGGGGGTGGGTGTATTTTTTATATGTATTGGGGAGTGGGGGTATTTTCTATATGTATTGGTGGGAGTGGGGGTATTTTATATGTATCGGGAGTGGGTATATTTATATGTAGTGGGGGGTGTATTTTTTTATATGTATTGGGGGGAGTGGGGGTATTTTTTATGTATTGGGGGGTATATTTTTATATGTACTGGGGGGGGGGGGTCGCATCTTTTACCATAGTGTTCAGTATTTTTGGACAAGCCACCTGGCAACCCTACCTCAAACCGCTCTCATGTTCTCTCCCCTCACCGCTCTCATTTTCTCTACCACCCATAGAGTAACCACAGAACCATAGAAAAACACACACATGACAACAAATACACAGACAGTCTGACAAACACACACAGACAAACTCACCTCCCTCTGCTCCATGCTATTTCCTCCACCTTGGCCTCACCCTTTAGGCTCCCGACACCCCCTCCTGAGTGGCTACATTACCCAATAGCAGCCAATCAGGGTGGAGAAAACTGCCAGCCCCCTAAAAACTGCCCTGCTCTCTCCCTGCTCGGAGAAATCCAGGGGAGCCAGTTTGGTCACTAAGTCCAGAGAGCTAATATCGGATACATACATGCCTGGTATTACCTCTCATTTTTTACTGGACACAGTGTGTCCAAATAATGGACAGTCTTGTTCAATACTGGACACCTGGCAACCCTATAACAGTTTTGCTATACTTCAGATCGAATCCTGCAGTCCATGAGAACGCAGGACGCAATCAAACCTGGGGGGAAAAGCAGTCTTTGAGCATGACTTGTCACTAGGTATCAACCTTTTCTTGTTCAAGGAGCCCTAAAATTCTGTGGAACCCAACCCTCTCTAATAGCGCGTCTGAGATCAGATGCATTATTAGGAACCCCAACCCATTCTAATAGCGTCTGAGATCAGATTCATTGTAAAGAACCCCAACCCTCTCTAAAAGAGTCTGAGATCAGATGCACTGTAAGGAACCCCAACCCTCTGTAATAGCGCGTCTGAGATCAGATGCATTATAAGGAACCCCAAACCTCTGTAATAGCGCGTCTGATATCAGGTGCATTGTAAGGAACCCAGTGGCGGATTTCCCATTAGGCACGGGGTTAGGGCGGCATAATTTTGGGGCGCCAAATTCTCCCTTCCCCCCCCCCCTTTTTTTATCCCATATACAGAGGCCCCGCTCTTTTCCTCACTGATTACCGGGGCAGGGCGTGGGGCCTCTGTAAATGTCCCTTACCTTCTCCTTCGTTCTGCCCTCCTCCTTCTGTAGCATTGTGTCTCCAAATGACGCTGCAACGTCAGATGGCGACGCGTTCCATGACGTGACATCCCATGGCGTTGTGTTGTCACGGAAACGCATTGCCGTGTGACAATGCGGCATCATTTAACCCTGTGAAGCTGCAGAAGGAGGAGGGTGGTGCTACAGGAGGAGGTGACCCGTGCAGCAAAAAGGTAAGTGCCTACGGGCGGCAACATTTTGAAACCGCCACTAACGGAACCCGACACTCTCTAATAGCGCGTCTGAGATCAGATGCAATGTAAGGAACCCCAACCCTCTCTAATAGTGCGTCTGAGATCAGATGCATTGTAAGGATACCTCAACCTTCTCTAATAGTGTGTGTGAGATCAGATGCATTGTAAGGAACCCCAACCCTCTCTAATAGCGTGTCTGCGATCAGATGCATTGTAAAGAACCCCAAACCTCTCTAAAAACGCATCTGAGATCAGATGCATTGTAAATGCTTCTCTATTTGGTATACAGCAAATAAATTCACCTGTCTCAGACCCTGCCTTTTCACATTATTTGTTAGTAGGGTTGCCAGTATTGAACTGGACTGTCCTGTATTTGGATACTCTGTCCAGAAAAAATGAGAGGTACTGTAATACTGGACATGTATGTGTCCAGTATTTTCCTCCCTGGACATAGTGACCTGACGCACCTTTCACCATTGAGTCCAGTATTTTTGGAGAAGCCACCAGGCAACCCTATTTGTTAGCATACAGTGCTTGCTTCTGTATTTGGTACAATTTTCAAATGACCTGAAAACTGCAGGAAACCCTTTAGGGAGTCCCGGGGGTAACCCAAGGGGTCCAAGGAACCCCAGTTGAAAAACACTGCCATACATCATGGAGCCCCTGGATTGCCAGACTCCATGTCCTTGCGACTACATCTTGGAGCACTGAAAGGGTTAATCTGGACTGCGAGTTTGTATTTAAAATCCGAACCCTGGACAATACTGTGTGAGTGTGTGTGAGTGTGTGTGAGTGTGTGTGAGTGTGTGTGTGTGAGTGTGTGTATGAGGTCTAGGACATTTGGACGATCACCGGATAACCCTAAAAACCCTTAGATTTGACCCCATACCCTAATTACTATAACCCCTAAAGTTAAGCCCCTTCCCTAAAACTAATCCCCTTCTCGTCGAAGTGGCTGGCGGCACACCAGCTTTGGTGGAGGGTCCCCCTGCGGCTAAACGCCAGCAGGGCCGCGACCAAATGTCCCATTCCGTGTGTGTATGTGTGTATATATATGTGTGTGTGTGTGTGTGTGTATATATGTGTGTGTATGTGTGTGTGTGGTGGTGTGTGTGTGTTGGTGTGTGTGTTTGTGTGTGTGTGGTGGTGTGTGTGTGTGTGTTGTATATATATTTATATATATATCAGTTATACTTTGAGATATTATACATTGTGTGTGTTGTGCTGTGTATATATATATATAGGTTGTCTATAAGATAAATGTATATGGTGTATATAGGGGTCAAGTATATCGTACGATCTAATCTGATATCTATATGTGTGTTGTGTATATTATGTTGTGCCTGTTGTATATACTAATAGTACTATATATATTATAATATCCTATATGTATATGTATGTGTAATGGGTTTGTGTGTTGTGTGTGTGTTTGTATATACCTCAACATACATTGGTATGAGAAGACAAGTAACACCCCTCGTTTTTAATTCATGTTTTACATATCAAGGCTTTATAACAATCATCTGTTCCTTAGCAGGTCTTAAAATTAGGTAAATACAACCTCAGATGAACAACAACACATGACATATTACCCTGTGTCATGATTTATTTAACAAAAATAAAGCCAAAATGGAGAAGCCATGTGTCAAAAACTTAGTACATCTTATGATTCAATAGCTTGTAGAACCACCTTTAGCAGCAATAACTTGAAGTAATCGTTTTCTGTATGACTTTATCAGTCTCTCACATCGTTGTGGAGGAATTTTCGCCCACTCTTCTTTACAACGTTGCTTCAGTTCATTGAGGTTTGTGGGCATTTGTTTATGCACAGCTCTCTTAAGGTCCAGCCACAGCATTTCAATGGGTTGATGTCTCGACTTTGACTGGGCCATTGCAACACCTTCATTCTTTTCTTTTTCAGCCATTCTGTGTAGATTTGCTGGTGACTCTAGAATACTTTGGTATACAGAGGAATTCATTGTCGACTCAATGACTGCAGGGTTCCCAGGTCCTGTGGCTGCAAAACAAGCCCAAATCATCACCCCTCCACCACCGTGCTTGACAGTTGGTATGAGGTGTTTGTGCTGATATGCTATGTTTGGATTTTACCAAACGTGGCACTGTGCATTATGCTCAAACATCTCCACTTTGGTCTCGTCAGTCCAAAGGACATTGTTCCAGAAGTCTTGTGGTTTGTTCAGATGCAACTTTGAAAACCTAAGCCATGCTGCCATGTTCTTTTTAGAGAGAAGTGTCTTTCTCCTGGCAACCCTTCCAAACAAACCATACTTGTTCAGTCTTTTTCTAATTGTACTGTCATGAACTTTAACATTTTACATGCTAACTGAGGCCTGTAGAGTCTGAGCTGTAACTCTTGGTCTTTTTGCAATTTCTCTTAGCATTGCACGGTCTGACCTTGGGGTGAATTTGCTGGGATGTTCACTCCTGGGAAGATTGGCAATTGTCTTGAATGTTTTCCACTTTTGAATAATCTTTCTCACTGTAGAATTATGAACTTTAAGTTGTTTGGAAATGGCCTTAAAACCCTTCCCAGATTGATGGGCAGCAACAATTGCTTCTCTAAGAACATTGCTGATGTCTTTCCTCCTTGGCATTGTGTTAACACACACCTGAATGCTCCAGACCAGCAAACTGTTAAAACTTCGGCTTTTATAGAGGTGGTCACATTTTCTGATGATCAATTAATCAAGAGCATTTGATTAGCAGCACCTGTCTGCTACTTAGCATCTTAATTCCTATGGAAGCAGTAAGGATGTACTTAGTTTTGCACACATAGCTTCTCCATTTTGGCTTTATTTTTGTTAAATAAATCATGACACGGTGTAATATGTCATGTGTTGTTGTTCATCTGAGGTTGTATTTACCTAATTTTAAGTCCTGCTAAGGAACAGATGATTGTTATTATGTCCTGATATGTAAAACCATAGAATTCAAAGAGGGTGTACTTTCCTTTTCACACAACTGTGTGTGTATACTGTATGTGTATATATATATATATATAGTGTGTGTGTGTGTGTTAATACACTGTTCATGATTTTTTTTACATTTATAGGTCTGTCAGATTAGATTACTACATTTAAGAGCTATTTGATTATGTAATAAATATTCTTGGGAATTGGTGATGCCATGAGGACCTTATCAAGTGCATAGTTACAAAAGGGTGTGCGGCGAAGAAGATAAGCAGCGAAACCAAAAAGTTTTAGAACAAAACCACAAACGAAACCAAAACACCAGGCAGTGTCCATCCTAAGGCCGGGGTCCCTTTGCTTCCGACGGCACGCGCGGCCGCGTGTGCGTCACTCACCGGACATGAGTTCCTCTCTAGCCGGCCCCAGTCCCCCCTCCCTGCAAGGCTCGGTGCGCTCTGCAACGCTTCAGCCAGCAGGGGATACACGAGGTTCGGGATCCCAAGTGGCGACGTGGTGCGTCAGGGAGCCAATGAGGGGGCAAGGGGGAGGAGGGAAGCTCCTGTGCCTGTTTCAGGCTGCGAGTGCTGGGGAGGTTGCGGCCAGCCGCAGATGGATGGAATATGAGGGGAGGGGGGAGTTGCTCCACTAACTCTTCCCCTGCCACAGACCTGTATTAAACGTTGCTCCAGTCCATTAACCCTTCCCCGCACCCCCCTTTCCCCCCCGCGAAAACCGTCTCAACCAGTGCTGGGCTGCTGTCCCCCCCACACACCCCAGTGCTCAGTACCCATGGGGGGACGGATGGACCGACGGGGAAGGGGGGCGAGAGCCCTCTGCTCAAACCACGCCCCCCCCCTTCAAACCACGCCCCCCGATCCGGCTCCCGCTCCCTACAGACCGCAGGTAGCGGTCAATTGCCTGTCAGCGCGCTGCCTGCATACAGTGGGGGCGCGCTGACTGAGGGAGCGGGGCCTTAGCCTTAATAGATAAATCAAAGCTATATGAATATATAACATTATATCTCTATATAACTCTATATCTCTATATATAAAAACAATCTCTCTCTCTCTCTCTCTCTCTCTCTCTCTCTCTCTCTCTTTCTCTCTCTCTCTCTCTCTCTGTTATAATCTCACTCTATTCATTCTACCTCTAAATTGGCACATACAGTAGTTCTGTAGTTGTATCATAATTGATATATATATCTCTCTCCATTCAAATCTCACTCTTTTCATTTTCCCCTCTTCTCTCTCCCTCATTCTTAATATATACGGGGGTAGTGGGGGTATATTTTATATGTATGGGGGTGGTGGGGGTATATATTTAATATGTATTGGGGTGGTAGGAGTATATTTTATATCTATTGGGGTGGTGGGGGTATATTTTTATATGTATGGTGGTGGTGGGGGTATATTTGATATGTATTGGGGTGGGAACATATTTTATATGTATTGGGGTGGTGGGGGCATATTTCTATATGTATTGGGGTGGTGGGGGTATATTT
>WSYH01002940.1:0-17500 GCA_036426205.1 Ascaphus truei
AGTGTCATAATGTTTCTCAATGAACTAGATTTAGATCTAATTGAAAAATATATCTGTTAGGACCATTTTGGTAATTGTTGTAAAATATTTTTCAACTTTGAGATTTGGATTTAAAAATTCAGAAGTAGTGAAGAGCGAGCGGAACTAACTCAACTTCAAAATAAAAGCAGCTAATCTATAGCCAAAATTCGCCTCATTGCAGAATGGTAAACAATTGGAAAAAAAAATTAGATGTAAAAATAGATCATATTGATCCTTACTGGATTATAGAATTCTAAAGATAGATAGACCAGTTGGACATGGCAACATGTGTGTGATTTTGTTGCACTATATATACCTGTAATATAACATATTGGAAACTCATTGCCTATTGATTGAAATAATGTTGCGTAATTGTTACTATACGTGCTTAAATATGTTATGTGATACATACCCTATGAATTTCGTGTGTGAAACTAATGACCATGTGCAGTACTACATGTGGAACTGGGTGTGGAAAGGCAAAGTGATTGGGTTGAAAGATAGTAGGGCAAATAATATATCCTGTTACATCGTGACATAGATTGCAAAAAGTCGGATGTTTGCTGCACCCCAACTAAAAATAACAATGACTTTGTTATACATTTCCCACCGGTGCTTCCTTAGGTCCCAGAGAAACCTGCATTCCATCCAATATATCCAATGTAATTGAGGACAGGGTCCATGGATTTCATCATAAAAATTTATTGTGCCATAGAAAACACAACGTTTCTGACTAATTTGTTTCACTAAAGTGAAGTGGCACTTCCTTAAACGGCCACATGCCAATTGTGGTGTCTATGCACAATAATTCTTTATGATTTAAATTCCGTGTGCCCTTGTCATCAATTTATTTTCACAGAGAGAACCCATGAAAGGAGCGGGGAGTAACACAGTGAAACCATGCCTTCCAGATTCCCGGTATGCAGAGCCATTGGACTGAATCAAAAGCACGACATGGTCTGCACGATAGATTCATTGAACCCTTTGGGGAAAGTTTATATTGTAAAATCCCGAAGTCTCTCTGAAGCCTCATCTATTAAATCTATCACCTCCCATGATGGATGAGGGAACTTTCTAGTCCTGATATACTTAGAAAACAAGGGTCTTTTATATGTGTTGTTTCAAAATATGCCTGGGACAAGCTATGTCTTGAAAACCACGATTAGGTTGCGATGGTGTTTCTAAAAAATCTCAGTGATAATGTACTGTGTTCTCCTATGTATTGGAAACCACAATTACAGGAAATGAAATATCAATAATTAAGTTGTGGGAAATTTAACCTTGATATGTTCCTTAGACTAAATGTTCGGATTGATTCGAATGTGAAATAATCTTATTGGTAAGTGTAAGTGAAAGATGTTTGCATGTTTTTCTCCTCTTATGGCTGTTATATAGTGCCCCGGGTGTGTGCTACGCCTGCACGCGCACAGCGCGGAATTTTACTTGGCTGATCCGTCATCCGTTCTATAATGGCCCCGCACGGCAGGGATCGGGGAGCCGCAGACATTGGCTAGACGAGGAAAAGATGATGTGTATGTATGTGTGTGTATGTATGTATGCGGGATGTGTGTTGTATGGGTTGTGTGTGTGTGTGTTGTGTTTTTGTGTGTTGTGTGTGGTTTGTGTGTGTGTGGTGTGTGTGTGTGTGTTTGGGTGTGTGTGTTTGTGTGTGTGTGTGTGTTTGTTTATCAATGATGGCACAATTACAATAAAAAAATATTTATTAAACTTTTTTTCTTAAAATCTTATTTAGGACTATTTTCACTCACAAACCCTGCAACACCCACATACTCTCACACACACACATATACACACTATACACGTACATTGCACCCCTCTCTATACAGGGAAAAGCATGGCGGCGCGTTCACAACCTTTCGCACATGCACACGTGCGCCAGCGACCAGCCGCAACCTGTATAGAACGCCCTTAGGTTCCATCACGGAAAGCTGTGAAATCCTTGAAGAAGCCGCCTAGCTCCAGAAAGTTCAATCTTGTGGTTCTTATCCTTTACAGATTCTTTTAATCAATTTAATTTTTTGTGTTTTGTTTTAGTCCAACGACAAAAAGAAATATTATGTGTTAGTGTAAGTGCTACCTGCTTCAGTGATTTAACATTGACCTGGTTAGCAGACTTCAATCATTCTTTGAATCAACGATGAAACCAATGCTCCTTTGTCTTGTGATCAAAAATGTTACATTCACTAATAAATGACAGCCAGTTTGGAAAGACGAAGGGATTTGTGCATTTTGTTTTCGCATAATTGGTAGGCCAATTTCCTGTTGCTAGCAGCATTTCGAGGGTATGTAATACATATAGTGTTACTGATGCATATATTTTATAGGGGAGGTCTTAGCAGCAACATATTCTGTTATTTTAAAATAGTTTTAGCCCTTCTCTTTGCAGGTTTCTGAGCTTCTTGACACGTTCACCCAATTAGGCCAATACAAGTGGAAGTTCACCTTCTCTGTGGGGAGAAGGTGGGGATTCCCTTTCCTAGACATAAGCAGGATAGATAATATTTTTTTCATTCAAGAAATTTGTGCAATCACCTTTTCCCTTCATCATGATAAAACATTTATTTCTGTTTTTTGCCATTTTAATTGCTCACTAAAATGCGATAGACACATGCTTCAATTCATTCATTTAACCCATTTCCGGCATTTCCCTTGTTCCCAGCCTGTACCTTCTCTGCTATAGTGAAGATTTTAGTCCATGATGACAATAGAAATATAAGTATTTTGCATAGGTACCTGCTTCAATGGAGTTCCTTGACAGGTTAGCGGCCTACATTATTTTGTTAAGTAAAAGATGAACCACAGGACTCTTCCTCCCTTGTTACAGACTTAGGATAAAAAATGTCAAATGTCGCTAATGAATTGCAATCCAGTTTAGCAAAAGCAGAGGGATTTTTGTATTTGTTTTTCCAAAAAGTATTCCCAATTCCTTTTGCTAGCAGGATTCCCAAGAGGCAATCCAAGTGGCACTACATATTTTTTATCCTTTTTGTTTTTAAATATATGCATCCTTTGATTACCTTTATTCAAAACTATTACCCTAGCTGCGTCGATTCGTTCTCCCTGTGTGGATCAGCAAAAGATCCGCTTCCCAGGGTTGTATTGTATTGTATTGTAGTCTTTTTATTTATATAGCGCCATGAATGTCATAGCGCTTCACATTAGTACTACATGTGGAATCAATAAATAACAGATACTATAAATACCAGATCATGGCATAGTGCTTTATACATAAAAGTAACATTTCGAAGAGGAGTCCCCTGCCCGAGGACTTACATCTAATTGGTAGGTATAACGTACAGAGACGTAGGAGGGCGTTCTGGTAAGTGGCTCTGCAGGGGCCAGCTTTTATGTATCATGTGTTCAGAATGTTTCAACAGTGCTATCTATGCTTCTTTAAGCAAGTGTGTCTTAATGTGGGTCTTAAAGGTGGTATAGAGGTGCTAGTCGGGTACTGAGGGAGGGCAATCCAGAGGTTGGGTCAGTCAGTTGAAAAGGTTTAAATGCGGGAGAGGGCTTAGATCCGAAATGGTGTAGAAAGATGACATCCTTGAGAAGAACGCAAGAGTCGGGTGGTGCATAGCGAGAAATTAGGGCTGAGATGTAAGGAGGGGCGAAGAGTGTAAAGCTTTAAAGTGAGGATAAGAATGGAGTGGTGAGATGCGGGATTAGATCTGAAGCCATGAGAGGATTCAAAGGGGAGATGCTGAGACGATCAGAAATAGTAGAGTGATTCTGCAGCAGCATTACTAAATTCTTCTTTCAATCAATCCTTCATCCAGTGTAACGCAGCAGGACAATGTATTCTTATATTACTAAGGTAACATATCTAATCTTTACACTGTGTAGCTCAAACTGCTGGGATATTGGCACAAATGTCCCAAACAGGAAAAGTAATGCAATATCAATGCACTGCTGGAGAAGTGTGTTAAAAATTGCTATACATATCAAAGAATGCTCAGTAGCAACTCATTACAATGGCCTTAAAGGTTGAATTTAAAACAAAGGAGTTGTATTATTTATACAGGGTTGCCCAATTTTCCTGAGTGCTCCCCCCCCTTTCCCTTTCCCTTCCTCCTTCCTATTCCCATCCCCATCCATCCCATCCCCCGTCCTCGGACCCGGCATTACATAACGCCACGGTCATGTACACACGTGACCCTGCGGGTCATTTGACCTCGTTTCCAATGACGACGCATTGCCAAGAGCCGGCTGAGAGCAGATAAGAGAGTGACAAGAGGGGTGAAACGCCCCCCAGCTTGCGTACCGCTGATCTAATACTACAGAACTCTGATTTTTCTTTGGTTTTAAACATACTGTTATGTAGTATAATGCTTGGTCTTGCTCCTTTAAATCTGCAGACCGAGCAATACCTACATGTGTTTTTTTTATTTAAATAAAATCGTCTGTTCGACAGAAAATACTTGGTAGCACTTTTCTTTTAAAAACAACTCTGAAATAACATTTTTATGTAATTAATAATTTACCAAACATTTTTGTTTCCCATAGGCAAACCATTTACAAAGTAATTCCCTCTTCTGAAACAGGCTCTGGCACACCCCTTTTTGAGTCCTCCCTGCCCTCGCTCTGAGCATTGTCCCAATTGCACTAGTGACTGCCTGGTCACATGATTCTTCACCACAGAACTTTGCCTCTGGTTCCTCTTCTGTTGCACTGACAGACTTTTGCCGATCGATCGGCAATTTTGCCATTTGTGTATTGTATTGGTGCACATATTAAAGAGAGGAAAAATTAATTTAAAAATAAAACGTCAGCTTGAATTTCTGCTTTAAAGGCAGGGGTAGCAAAGTGGAGGGCGAGCCCTCAGGGGAGCGCCCAAGATTTTCTGAGGGGTGGGGCCGATTTGTTTCGAGGCTCCGACGCTCTTGCCCAAGAACATTTAAATGAATGCTGGGGGACCATGCGCTCTGTACTTCTCTTACCTTTGTCCTTGTCTCCAATGTCGCATCGCTAAGGTAACGCATGTCAAATGACGTCGCAACGTCATTTGACGTCTGTAACAAGGTAGAGGAAGGGCGCAGGGGGAAAGTCAGCGGGGGGGGGGGGCTCGCACGGGGGAAATTTTGCGCACCCCTGCTTTAAAGTATTAAAATATATAGCATTACTGATCCATTTTTTGTACGGGGTAACATACTGTATGAGCTCACCTAATCTTTGGGTTTTATAATTGATGTAGTTTGGACAGAATCCTTTTCCAAGCATACAACAATCCATTTTTAAAATTAGTAATGAGTGGATGATTGGTCAGTGACTCCAAAAGTGGTGTGTAAATGGGGATGGGGTCCAGGTGCTAGATTTGGATCCTCCAGCAGGACTTTTGGATTCATTTGTCCAAAGTAAAAGGATCATATACGTATGTATAGATGTTCATGACTCGTTGTGTAGTTTATATCTTTACCGCATAATTCCATGCAGACAATTGAAGATAGCAAAGGAGCACAGCTGGTATAGAGATCCACAGAAAATCCCTATAGAAAAAATTGAGGCCAATAGAGAGATTGAGAGAGAAGTGAGATGAGAGTGATAGAGAGAGAGAGTGAGAGTGAGGTGAGAGTGTGAGAGAAGAGAGAGAGAGAGAAGAGAGTGCGAGAGTGAGAGAGGAGAGAGTGAGAGAGTGACTAGAGTGAAGAAGTGAGAGAGTGAGAGAGGAGAGAGTGAGAGTGAAGTGTGAGAGATAGAGAGAGTAGAGAGTGAGAGAGTGAGAGAGAGAGAGATAGAAGAGTGAGAGATGAGAGAGGAGAGAGGTGTGTGTGTGTGGGTGTGGTGGCGTGCGTGCGTGCCGTGCGTGCGCGCGTGCGTGCGTGCGTGCGTGCTTATCCACAATTATTAATATATATGAACAAAAAAAAAAATTATTTTTTTATTTTTTACTTCCCCTAACATTGAAAATGATTCTTTGTACTTTGGTTTGGCTTGGAAAAAGTTTTTGTAAAATGAAATTTCACAAACGGAGTAAAAAACTTAAGAATCTAACATGTACACAGTAACATTATATATTGTGCATGTTGGGTGGTGGTTTTTATGCACTGCTTAGGCACTGACTGTTAGCCATTTCTGTTTGTGGAAGAGATTGAATTTAGGTGGGCCTATTCTGGCTGTAAATACTTCATACAGAAGTTTATTGAAGTACGTTCCCTTGTGCCAAGTTTGGGCTAGTATAGAAACCCTGTTCAAGGAAGAGGCAAAGGAAAGGGAAGTGATTGTATTCAGAGATTAAATAAATCTAGTAGCATGTTTCAAACCTCTAATAAATTCCCTAGCAACCAATGCATACTTACTCTCAAAGAAAGTGGTACTTTCTATTCCTCTGGATTGGCGCCACTAAAATTCCACCTTCCAGTGGAACACTGTTTTTTTCCCCTTCCTCCCAGTATCATGCAAGTCTGGAAGTAACAAACAAATCCCAGTTTTAAGCAGTTTGTCTGTGTTGTTCGTTAACTTTTCCATGCTGTGCTGTTCAAATGTGGGGCCGTTACAGTACGCATGTTCAGAAAGTTCTACATTTGTCTGTGGTTTACGTGGCACAGCCCACACTACAAAAATTTCTGATAAATTAAAATTGTCAAATAGAACACTCCCATACGGCATTTTTGTAATGTGTAGTACCTACCCTAAAGGTTTTTCTCATGTTTGATAGTTTTAATTTTATGCAGTTTCTTAGTTTGACAAACTAAAGCACAGCTGATAACTAGGCCGTTTAAAATTATGGTTAAATGCGGCCCCTTCTGCACAGAAAGGTGAAAACTGATACCACTATCATAATGTATATGAGCAAGTAGCTTCTTCTTTCCCTGACTAATCCCGATATTGCTCCATAAAAAACACCTTTCCACAACCCATTCCTTACCCAAGACATCAAATTGATTCAAGATACAGTCATTGAATACATTAACTGCATGGATTATGAAACTGCACACAAACAAAAACTCAGTAACTGAAATATCATGTAAAAAAACATTCATGAATAATATTAAAGCTACTCATTCCAATGACTTGAGGAGTGTCAGGAGTTACCAGAAATACAAAATATAATGTACTTTTAAGCCTTTCTGTTTCTTGAGCAAATAAATGACCCTTTGGTTGTTACAGTAAACTTAATGCTTTATATCAATAAGCACAAAGTAGATCCTGTTCCTGTCCCATTGAAAAGTCTATGAATTATTGAACACACCCATTCTTAAAATGACTCTCTCATGCTCAGAGCCTGGAATAATCTTCAAGGGGATCCTAGACCGCATGTCAACCCTGCTCCTGCCATTGATAAGACTTGAGTCCAGTGTTGGCCTAGCATTCCAACTTTAATCACAGTTGGCAAAGCCCAGGATATTTATCACCACCTGGCCATACAGTGTAAAGGGCGCATGGTACAGATACATCAGACTGCGACTATTCTAACACAAACAATGGCAATCGCCAAAAAGACCGGTACATTGCTGGATACATGCCTTAAACTGCCTTAAACTAACCACCAGCATTTTCTCTTGATTAATGGCCCATCTGTTATAGGCGTGGGTACCCTGCATCCCCTTCAACTGCAAATGGCCTGGCAGGACCCCCTGCTTTGTTAATCCTATGGTCATTAGTCAATTGCAGAAATGCCTTAACTTGCCTTAAACTAAGCCAGGTTACAACCCATCCAACGTAACCGGGCTAGTAACCACCGGCTGTTTAAGGCAGCTTTAGAATAGTCTTGGTCTCGTCTGTTACATTCACCATCCATGCAACATGAGTCAATCCAGATATAGAAAAATGAGTCAGAATTCCTTACCAACAAAAATGTCCGCACTGCTCTGATTTTGGTTAAGTTCAAGCAGAAGTTTCTGTGCTTTTCAATGGTTTCTGCAGTATTCCTCATAAATTCCAAGCTGTCTTTCGATAATTATATTTTAAAAAAAAACAACACAGGCTGGATGATTATCAATATCTCCATATTGCGTTTAGTGATCATGGTAAGTTTTTGAATGTAACCCCCTCAGATGCAAAAAGTATCACAGAACGGCTGGATGTGTTGAGTAATGCCATCTGCCACCACTGGCAGAAAGGACTTGAACAGCAATCATGGCGGCTCGTTTTTATTTCTTTTTTTTACACCCCCGTTTTCCTTTTCTACAAGGAGGAGAACAAAGGAGATCCCCAGAGCTGACGGCGCTATTTTCACTCTGTATCTCTGGTTCCTGAGATTCTTACTGGTGAACGTATCGCATTTCAGTCCCCTCCAGAAACACAATGGCAGTTTACATCTCAGAGCTATCAGGAAGCCAACAACGTTATCCATTGTGGCTTCCTATTGGATGTCACAGTGTTAAACCAGAGTGGACGCTGGTATCTTTACTGGTACCTTTGTTGAATCCAGGAGTGATGGGTGTGGAGTGGGGGGGGTGGCTGAGCTGAAAATAACGTGTCCCTATCCTGTAAATAAAAAAAAATGGAGCTCAAAAAGGCATGATTGCTGCTTTAAGTTCTAAATACATCATAATGCATTTATACCTTTTATTACCCACCACCACTCGTGTTTGAAAATCAGTATTTTACTAATAAGGATCATGGGTTGAGAGTAGTTTAATTTATTTACCATTCTACACTTACATGTACTCTCAAATACAAATGTTATCTTTAACATGTAGCACCTCTGTGTATAAAGTATAGCAATCATAAGGTTGCTTCAAACTTTGACACGTGCTAAATAAAATAGGTAGCTAAAATTAATAATATATAATGCTACATAATTCTTTGCACTTCAATCACAGGGACTTCTCTAGTGTAAAAAGGTTTTGAAATACCACCAAGATCTGACATTTGTAAGGTGAATTACATCTAAATCCATGCTTGTGTGGCCCTTTAACACCTGCCACAATGCAGAGCTTGCCCAGCAACTAATATTCGGCAGCACACTGGAGGCAACTGCTGGAATCCCATTGCCAACCAACCCCACTGAGCAAGTTCACGTTTTTCCCCGGTAAGAGGAATGTGCTGCTTGTCCTCATAAACGCTGAATCCATCCAGAAGGAAGTAATTAGCAATCACACTGCAGATCAAAAGCTACGGTATGGGGCCCCCAGAACCACAGGCACATCATTACTGTTCCCATCATACCAAGCGTGTTCGCCATGGTACAGAGAACTAAATGAGTCCATGGAACATCTCCATGCTAGATAATCAGATTGGTAAATGTAACTTGAAAATAAAACAACCTAAATGGAAAATGCAAATACTACATGTGCTGTGCATACATTGTATCCACTACATGTCATTTATTGGTAACAACCTTGACCTGTGCATCAAAATTTTTTCCTTGTTAACTTCCATCCCCTGTAACCCACCTTGCAGATTTCCTTTTCTACACTTTGGTATAGATATCTCTGGTCACAAATTTCTACCGAAACCAAGGGGAACCTAATGGGATGTCCATGATCCAGGAAGAAGGATAATTTTGCCGTTTCAATTTTTCAGAGGTAAACAAATAGTACATGTTAGAAGACTGGAAATCATTTCAAGAATACGGACATTCACTTACCTAAAGAAAAATATGGGCCCTTTTGAAAATATTCTCCTAAAGCTATTAAGGGGATTTAAAATCTGCTTCCATCTGCGACTCAAAATTCTTATTAACCCTAAGGTTTTAATGCAGTAAATTTCTGCTATTCTAACCTACTAGTGACAAAATACGTATGAACGACATCGGGTTTTGTTCAATTAATTTTAAGCTGATGTTGTTTTTTTTAACTTCAAAGGTCATTTCCTTCAAAACGCAACAAGAAAACCCCCTATGTAGAAGCAGGGGATCTCCGGATGACATGTTCAATACTTACCTCGTAGGTCTATGCTGCATCTCGCCGTTAAAACAATTCTCATTTAAACCGCAAGCCAATAGAAAACCGTAACAGATGGCGTTGTGTCCTTCCTATTTCCACGCCAATACAGACCTTTAACTGCAATCTTCTGCATTACTACCGGCCAATATCTCAGATGTCCCCGACCTGAAATTAGGGGATTCAGCTCCAGTCACCCCTGCTTCCCCACCTAATACAAAACAAAAACCAAGGAGCGAAATGTACTTTAATGTTCATAATGCTGGTTTGAATGAATGTTGGATGGACACACTCAATACCATACCGGGAACAATGCTGTTGTTCCAACAGTGTCATCATTACTGCTGACAATTTCAAGAAACTTAGTGGATCACAGTTAAACTGCACAGACAGTGACCAAGAAAAATAATATTCAAATCTCTGTAGTGCAGAGTGTTGAAGTGCCTTTAGAAATTAATGGCAATAGTGTGATCTGATCTAAAAATCCTGGACCACCAACGTTGCGGTCAACCTCTTTGGACCTAAGTTTATAAAAAAGTTTATAAAATCTTTAATGCTTAAAAAGGCCTGACCTTTTTCTTGTTAATGTTCAACCACTAGAATTCACAACACCTGTCTGCGCAAACCAACTTTGCATAGGCATTACTATGTAAGTCCTGTTTATGTGCAGACAGTGATTGGGTTACTTCCTTTCATACGGTCCTTGTGTGCTTTGCAGCTTTATATCTATGTGTGTATGTGAGGGCGGCCTAGCAACAACCATAAAGTGTCAGCTGAGGAATGATCTAAGTGGGTGGGTCACCTGCTGTATGTTTTGACCTATCGTACCAGACCTGCTTTTTATGGGTGGGGTTACAAGCACTCCTCTGTGTTTATCTGGCAGTTTTCTCAGAAGTGAGTCAGTCTATCTCCCCCTGAGGAGTAGGAGTGGTGAGTGTTCTTCTGAGCACTACAGGGATAAGAATCTGGATGGGCATGCCCAGCCCTTATCCCTAAAGCATGGCTTTATAGTCTGCTGACTTCTGCTTTACTGAATAAGAACCATTGCACCTTAATCCATTGTGTGTTACTGACTGGACCAGAATATAGTGTAGTGGACCCATCTTGCAAACACATGACCCATGCTTGCTGGAGGCCACTGACCACGATGAAGAACCCCGAAAGACTTGTCCCTTGATGATTTTCACACACCAAAGCGGAGCACTCAGCCTCCGGTTACTCCAGCTTACCACCACACCACCACTACATAGAGAGTAGAGGCCTATCTCACTGAGGGTGGTGTCCAAGGGGCTACAAGGAGGCTGTGCTGAGATTGTTATTCTCCCAAGGACAGGTTGTTGCAGCGCAGACTTATCTGTTTGTGCATCACCGACTGTTACATGCTTCCCCTACTATTCAGATAGGGAGGCAGTTCCCTGAAGCTTCACATTTAGCCTGCTACCCATTCACTGAAAAAGAAGGAAGGGGAATATCTCCTTGAGGCTTCAACATGATGGTTACCCAGCCCTTGCCTAAAACAAGAAAACGTTTGGTTCGTACTCTGTCTTTGTGCCAGGTAGTGTGGTTACCCTCATGCTCAGAAACGAATAAAATATAAAAAAATTTGGGATATTTGGGGCGTACTCTGGGCTTCGTGCCAAGGAGTTTGGGATAACTCTGCATGTCAGAACTGGCAGAAATAAAGGGTGGAGAACCGCCTCTCTGAGGTTGCACAGCGGTGGTTAACCTTCTGAACCCTTAGGTTCACTTAGGGTGGGGGTCCAAGGCTACATAGTAACGTGTTTCCCCACCTTCTTGGGAGATCCCCCTGTTACCCAGGTGTCGTGTGCTGTCTCTAGTGGTTCACAAGAGGCCGAGTGTCCTGCTGGTTGTGGTGGACTGCAAGGACTGCTTCTGGGGTATATAACCAACATTTACCCCAATGTACTCCGCACATCGGGGAACCAGACCCCCTGACGTCAACTGGGGCACCGGGGCCCTTCGGAACCTCCATTGACCTCCCAGTGTTCGGGTCCCGCGTCTTCATAAAACGGCTTGGGGTCCACGCGTTTGGCTTTAGATAGCCGGCCCAGCATTGTGGACACTTAGTATCCCAGACATATCTCCATCGGGAATCACCTTAGGACATAGCATTTGAGGTATCGATACGCTTTCACCCTTCACTTCCCAGAAGGCCTCCTGGTAGACGTAGTGAGAGAAATTCACAAGAACTGTCCATGATCACACTTGTTTAAAGCGCAAAAGCAAAAATACTGATAAACATTGCTTTCTCTCCTTGCCGTCTCTGAAGCACTGAGTGTGCGGTCATCAACATCCGCTCCTCCTTAGTTGAACAACGTTGTTCGGCATTGGCCTGACCAGGCCGCCCTCCCTCTGGTGGAGATTTAGATAAGGTGCACAATGAGACAATCGGGACTCTGGTGCCTCTCTTTAGCCATTCACATGACTTGGCAATGTTCTGGCTTCGCTGCTAACCACGCAAAAAAAACTCCAGACCCGTGCAACAATTGAGCATGGCAATTTTTCTGCACGGCGGCACTGCGGTCTAATAGGATTGGGTTGGGAGACCCATCTTGCGCAGCAAACTTTCCCGTGTTGCGTTCTCGGGCAGGCAACGCACCATTTTTTTTCAGTGCAATAACATACAGGACGCATGTGTCCCACACATTCCAGTTGGATCCGTTCCTGTATGCTTTTCGCGGTTTTTACTGGTCTACCAAGTTAGGTGTATCCCAGGCTAGCAAAGCTCCTTCTGATATGCTGCACATCGTCCACGTCCCTTATGAGCATACTCCTTAGTTTACTGTGGTTGTCGACGGCTTAGTGATACTGTTGTGTTTCTCAAAGCAGAGACGTATACACCTGGGAAGGCAGGCACTCCTCCTAAGACCAACCACCCATCATACCTTACCCCACCCATCTGATCTTGACAACCATAGTCCTCCTTCAGGTGATCCTGCCTCCGCTCCACGAGACCATCCTTCTCCAGACCGCCCTTTGTCAGACCGCAGGGTGACTCCGAAAAGCAATAGCCTCTCTTTCTCATCACCGCTCGCACTGTAGGTCAGCCCAGGCTCAGTTCTTGTGGCGGGAAGATGGTCCCCAGTTATGTGCTGGAGTACCCTGGACACTACACCTAGCCTTCCTCTTTCTCCAGCACTCACTGTCTGGGAATCTGATAACTTCCAGCCTTGCATCGCTGAGCCTGGCCGTCTCTGAAATCTCAGCAGGCCTCCAATGTAACGGTGTTCCGCCCATCCTCTGGAGATCCCCCTGTTACCAGGTGTATGGTGCATGCCTACCTGTTGGTTCCCAAGAGGCTTGAGTTGTCCGCCGATTGGTTTGTGGACTGCAAGACAGGCTTCTGGGTATATACCTGACATTTACTCCAGGCACCCAGCGCTTCACTCTACCGTAAGCTCCGGATGTAAGGAGGCGATCTCCTACAGTAGAAATGGTTACCTCCCTCCCCCCCCCCAGTAGATCACACACCAAGGCATGAGGTTATATTCAACTGGACAACGATTATTCCTGTACATTACATAGCACATGTCCCAGTTCTCTGCCCCACACGTCTCTGTTCTGGTCTCCAAAGTCAGGATGTCCCTGGACCTTCACTACGGGTCAATTGTCCCCACAGCAGTCCCCTGCTCTCCTCCCAGTGCCTCTAGCAGGAACAGTGATTAGGTATCACTCACTTCTCCCCCCCTTTGGGAATAGGCCGTGCCATGCACAGCGTCCTTCGTGATACCTTGTCTTTCTCACAGTAGAGACCACTACTGATTTTGTAGTTGGTTAACCTCCGGCTTAAGTACAGTTGGTGCAGGTACTCAGGTTAGGTCTGAATCCATCAATATTGGGAAGAACACAGTTTAGCCAGATTGACCTCCTCCCATCACTAATGACCTGCCTGTGTGGGGAAAACCCGAATTAGTACTGGCATTGTCTGCTCTTACCAGACTTGCATCCAGTGGGGCAAATTGGTAGCCAGAAACCAGCCTACTACATTATAATTATTTCAGCGGTGCGCAATACTAGGGTGCCGTAAGGGATTATTTCAGGGGGGGCACGGGCGGTTTCAGGAGTCTCGCACTCTTCCCCAAGGCTTTAATTATTGCCCGTGGTATCGCTGAGGCCTCTGCAACTTTACCTTACCTTCACGACTCCAATCCCCATGGCAACGTGACGACACGTGCCCCCGCCAGCGTCCTTTGAATCTGGGATCCGAGAGGAGGTAAAGAGTGGGGGTGCGAGAAGGGAGGGGGGGTTGCGAGTCAAAAAGATTGCGCACCGGCTAATTAATTTAAAACTAACTGCTGTCCAGTAGATTGCTACTTCAAAGCGGACGCAATGTAGCTATGTTATTATTCCCTACTAGCTTTGCAGTGGAAAATATGCATGCCCATTGATTTTTTAATGAGCCTGTGCACACAAGAAAGTGGGCGCTAATGCGTGATTTAATTTGTGTAGCGCGCCTCAGCCCACAGCGGTATGCTGTTGTGGAAAGGAAAGAAATGAGCTACTGCAATGACAAGTCTTAACCTAAATAAATCCCTGTATGGTCACATTGGGCGTTTTCAGAATGATATTCGCCTATTAAGTTGATGGCGATTGCCATAATATGGACTTAGCATTTAAATAAGCCTTAATCATCTCAGGGAGAATTGTAAATTACTAATAAAATAAATGGTCCAACATAACAAAACGTAGAAAGCAGGTTCCAACTTCCTGGTGTGCATTGGGCACGGGGCTGCAAGCAATCCTCATCCAAGGACAAAGAATCCTTATGTACGGAAATATTCTTCAATGTGGAGAACAACACTACAAAATTACAAAAATGTTTAACACTACAGTATGCAAGGCTTCATTCACTAACATTCCATATGCGGTTTAATTTGAGGTATTACAGAGAATATTTCTGGCACTATTATTGATTGAAACAATATTTTTCCCGCCCTAGGGAATTGAACCTGCTTTTATCACTCAGACTGATTGGTTTAGTCAGGTTTCATGAAAAAGGTATTGTCTTGGTTTATGACTTATATTAAATTATAGTATGTTTTTGCTCATAGATCAACATTTTATTGTTTTATTATTTGAGTCTAAGCCTCAAATAAAAAATACCCCTTGTGAGCATATTGCACGTCTCAGACAGGTCTGCAACCCTGTCTTTCCCCATTATCTTTTAGCATACATGCTTTCCACTGCAGCCAGGTAACAAAAATTTGTAACCTTTTTTTTCTCTTCGGTGTGTTTGAGAAATGACTTGTCCAAGTCTACATTTTCTTTTAAAAGCCTGAGCATGCAATTATTTTTGTAAAATATATAGTTACTGCCTGTAAAATACAGGTATCGATAAAAGATTGATGCTAACATTTCTTCTGAGCTACTTTGAAATGCAAGTACAATGATATGCTCTGAAGGGGCAGGGAACATCTGTCTGGATATACCAAGTGGAAACGAATATATATTTTGATTATTATGAGGCACACGCGGTCTAACTTCTAGTTATTACCAAAATTAGTTAAATCAGCTGTTTATATTCTAGCCTCTTCCTACAGCCAATAATTTCAGCAGAATCATTTAAACCGTCATATTTATTGTGACCGTTCAAAACCGCTCATGATAGTTCAAAGGCCGAAGTCAATCCCTGTCAATTGCAGTCACGACGGTTTCCATGTTTTTTTTTTAAATAACGTATCTGTCCAAGGAACAAATACAGACCACAAATACTTAAAAGAGATCAGGAAGCAGCATAATCTAAACTAACCTTATCGGTTGCTCCCTCGTGAACTTTATAAGGGTGCAGTTCGCAGCATAACTGCATCATCCGTGAAAAAATGCTAGGAGACAAAGAAGAGGATGTAGGAGGGTGTAAATACAGACAATAGTGTAAAGGAGGACATTAAACTCCATCTTGGATAGCTACCTGCTTACCACTCTGCTGGCACTGAACCTGATTAAAATATGATGAAGTGCGTGCCTAGAGTTTAACAAGGCAATTCAAGAGGCACAGTTTTTTTAACATGGATTAAAGCAGGGCGGTCTTGAGAAGCTAAACCCCATTATGCAGCTCGGGAACTCCCTGCCTTTCAGAGGTACTTACCCAAAGGGGGGCTAGCCGGAAGCTCCGTGCTTTAATTAGAGCCTCCCTCGTCATCATGGAAGCACCCATGGAAGCCGCGACCAGTGATGATTCTCACATATGTCCTTATTGTGCCCACGGGACGCAGCAGGAATTAAAAAGCGGCCGATTACATGTACCTGATAGTAGAACTGGGACCAACTATACGCACCCCATGGTCCAAGAACTAAAAGTTAATGGGGGTTCAGCTCCGGAGACCCCTTGCTTCAATGTCTATCTTTACAATAACAAACTCAAACAAAAAATGTCGCTTTGGATTTCCTTTTAAATGTGTTTTTTGCCACACATGGACAGAGTCCTTTTGCGCTGAAGAAAGCCTGAAAAATATAAAATGTCGAAATATCTATTAAGCCAATTCCAGGTCTTAAAAATATTCACGCCAGCTTTTTCATCTAGGGGACAGCGATTGTATATTCAGAAAACACAATGCTCCTTACAGCACAAATAGAAGAGAATTACATTAGGGAGGACCATTAATAGTTATCATGACGTAAGTAAGGAAATTGTGTGTGGGCACCGGCAGAAATTTGCCTTAGGGTGACCTGCCAGCAACCACCTCTTATCATTATTTATTGCCTATATTGTCTCCAACAAACTAATCCACTGAATTTGCCGACTTTGTGCCTATGCTACAAACTCACAAGGGAGCCATAGTTTAAGAGGTTACTACAACATTATACATACATTCCAGACATTGTTGCTGTGCAACGTTTGGTCAAGTATTATGTGAACACTAGGAAATAAAAAATACAAATCACCGGGCTCAATCTCTGAGGCCTAAAAACAAATGTTTATCATATTTGTACGTGTATTTAGAGCGCAAGGACCCAACCAAGATATTATAGTATAAGGACCAGTTAAGGTGTGCCTATGGACCGAGCGTCGTTGGCAGATCTGGCTTACATTGCGGTGGGAGATTATCAATTTACTGCTACACAAACTAGTTGTGTCTCTGCGATTATCCATTGTCAAACACAATCCTTGCGTTTGTGTTGCAGATTCTTTTTGCAATTGTTATTTCATTTTTGCCAATAGATTTCTTTTGAATATGTCTATGACCTATCATTCACAGAACACAGAACTCCAACATTTTCCCGGTGACTGCCAATGAATTTGCGCACCATTACTCAAAAAATATCCTGTATTTAGAGGGGCGCGTTGGTGGACCCGTTGTGTAATCTCTGCGAAGGAGGAAAATTCACGTTAATTTGGTGGATGTAGTCTATTTGTCTCCTGGCAATTTCCGAGTTGTGAATTCTCGAGAGAACATTTGAAAAAGTTTGCACAACTTGGTGGATGTTAAAATTAAAGCTCATTCAGTCTTTTTTTTTTTTTTAATTTATTTTTTTACTTTAATAGCTTCATGTGGGCATCTCTATTACCTAAGAACTGTATAGCTGTCACTCAAGCGTTCTCCATGTATGATCGCGAAATTTTTGTACATAATAAAAGCTGGCATTTGTTTATAATTGCCTCCGGCAGTCAG